>PVJN01043296.1:0-17856 GCA_004026805.1 Lasiurus borealis | reverse complement strand
TTATTTTAAATCCTGGTCCAAGGATATGTTTTCCATTGATTTATAGAGAGAGTGGAAGGGAGGGAGGAAGGGGAGAGAGTGAAAGAGAAACGTTAACATAAGAGAGAGACACTTTGGTTGCCTCCCCCACATGCCCCTACTGGGGATGGGCAACCTGCAACCGAGGTATGTGCCTTACCAGGGAATTGAACCTGCGTCCGGAAAGCCAATGCTCTACCAACTGAGCACTGGCCAGGGCAAGATGTTTAAGCTAGGTGTGGTCATGTGGTTTTCTTTGACTAGTGTCCTGGATAGACTGGCCCTAGCCCTGCCCCCGCTCTGTTGAATGTTTTGGCATGCTCTCGGCAATCACCATGTCTGCAAGTGGCCAACAGGAACCGGACAGAGCAACTAGTCTTAGAAAATGTGTTCCTCTAGCTATGCTGCTGGGCCCGGGTCATGTCACCGACAAGGAGCAGAGCAGGAACAGGGACAGGAACCTGGCCCGACTGACCCTCCCTGTTCACAGAGGCTCCAAATTCATGGCTGCTGGATTAGTCAGCTCTGGCAGCCATAACAAAGTCCCACAGACTGGTGGGCTCCAGTAGCAGAAGTTATTTTCTCAGAGTTCTGGATGCTGGAAGCCCAAGTTCAAGGTTTGGTTTTCCCTGAGGCCTCTCTCCTTGGACTTACCGATGGCCGCCTTCTGACTGTGTTCTCATGTGGCCTTTTCTCCATGCACTCATGTGCCTTGGTGTCTCTCTGTTATATATAAAGAGTTTCTTATGAGGACACCAGTCAGATTGGAATAGGTCTCACTCTAGTGGCCTTTTGCTAACTTACCACCTCGTGAAATTTCTATCACCAGAGGCAGTCATATTCGAGGTGTTGGGCTTCAACATGTGAAGTGTAGGCAGATACAATTCTGTCCACTGACTTGAAGAAATGCTACTGAGACCCACAGACCTGGAGAACAGCAGGACTGAGAGGGCTCCGAAATGCACCCCACCCTCCACAGGGTACAGCAGTGGCCACTAAGACACGAAAGGGGAAAGGGACTGTGGGCAGGGATGGAGCTGAGCCCAGCCCGAGATATCTGAGTCCCCCAAAGTCTAGCAGCATGCGTGCCCCTCTCCCCGCTAACAGTAAGTTGACTTTTTGGGGGAGAGAGAAGGGCCTATTCTCCCCCTGTGGTTTGAGAAGATTCAGCTCCAGGGATGGGCTTTGATTTGCTTAAAGCGTTCAGCTTGTCCCATTTACCTGCCACCATGGTGTGTGTTGGGACAGGCATGTGACCCCATCTGGACACGCAGGACTTCTGAGGGAGCTCACAGAAGAGACCCTCTTTTGTGGGATGGCGTGGGAGGGTGGGAGGTGGGAGCTTTTGTCGTCATTCTGTCGCTAGAGAGGAGGGCCTGTGATTGCAGAGCACCATCTGAGGGGCCTGTGTTCCGGGAGGCTCACCCATATGGACTCCTTCATCTCGGGCTTCCAGTTGGTGTGATTTTCACAGCGAGAAAGAGAAGAAAAAGAGGCAGAGAAAAATGTTTCTCTGCGAGAGTCTGCCTGTAGACCAGCAGGTTCCCTTAATTGTTCGTCAGTTTCAGGCTTTGCTTTGGTTCTGTTTTGCTTTTTTACAACCAAGACAGTCCAAATCGACACACAGTCTGTGCAGCAGTTGCTGGCAGAGAGGTTGGAGGACCATGTACCATCTTTTTCCTCCAGGGTTCTGGCTCTTGGGGTGAGTGTGGTCCTGTATCACTAGGAGTTCCAGGTTACACAGAACAGAAAGGGATGGAGTGTATCTGATTTCAGCAGAAGAGGAATTCACCAAAGAAGAGGAAGAGGAAGAGAGAGAGAGAGAAACTCATGGACATGGACAACAGAGTGGTTATTGTGGCAGGGGTGGGTGAAGGTGGAAGAAGGCATAAATGGGATGGAAAAAGAAAATAAGATAGAAAATAAATTTAAATAAAGGATATTGGTGGCTCCTATTGTGTCTGGGAGGGAGGAAGGGCTGGAAAATCAGGCTTGGTGACAATGCAATTATACCCACAATTGGGTCACGGAACTGGAGTGGCCGGGATGCTGCCGCCACCACCATTGTCACTGCTGATGGACACGCCAGTCGGCCCTGTTGCTGCCCTGCTGGTTTGGAAGCCAATCTTTCTGCAACTGCCTCCCTGAGCCTCTAGTGATTGATTCTGGTTGCCTTTGCCCGGTCCTGTGCATGCTTCCTAAATGCAAGGGAGTCGGGGAAAGTGGCTGACTGGCCTTTTGGGCGTCTACAGGGTCCTGTCTCCCTCTGAGGCTCATAAAGTGAGGGATTTCTGCAGGGACCCACGGGATGAGAGTCTATGCAGGGCAGCCCACACGTAAGTCATAGGTTCCACATAGGGCATAAGGGACTGAGATCAAACAGAGACAATCACTTCCGGAATACCAATGGCAAGTCTGAATTGGAGGGTGCAGCTTGAACCGGGGGCTGAAGTGAGGCTTCTGACTCCTCCCTCCCTGAGATTCTCTCCCCACCACAGGGGAGCCATCAGACCAGGTGGCCCTCCCTCAGGTTTGGGGGCTCTGCCTTGCTGAGCTACCCCAAAGCAGCAGATTGGACACAAGGACTGAGTGTTCCTGAGGGCAGGGTCCAAGCCCACTTGAGGGCAGTGGAGAGAAGGATGGAAGGGTCTGGTTTCAGAGGCTGTTTCCTCTTTGGGGGACGGATGGGAATCTCCTTCCCCAAATGGAAATAAGAAAGAGAGCAGGGTGAGTGGGAGAGGTCAGCAGGGCAGGGGATAATGTCCCCAGTGTCACTGATGCAAAGTCAGGGGACCACAGGGACCAAGAACGTGATGCCAGAGGGGGGAGTAGGCCAGGCCCTGGCGCATTAGGAAATGCAGAAGGTACGCATTTCTAGCTTCCACGCGAACGCACGCACACTCCTTCGCTTCCTTTCTTGAACATTTGGTGCTCCGCGTGCATTTTGTTGCTGTGCCACTTTGATGGACACTTGGCATGCGGGCTCTCTGCGTACGGCCCTTCCCCGGAGTCTGTCTTTGCCCGCCCCCACCCCCACCCCTACCCCTGTGTTCTGGGAGGCTCACCCATATGGACACCTTCATCTTGGGCTTCCAGTTGGTGTGGCCCAGGGGGGCATCAGAGGAGCCTGGAAGGAGGGAAAGAGGGAGGGAGAAGGGGGTTCTGCAGCCCCGGGTCCAGCCTCCGCTCCGTCGGCAGCGCTGTCTCTCCGTGCATCACTGCAGACCTGCGGTGGTAACAGCGCCAGGCGTTAGCACACGGGGGCACCGGGCAATCCCTCGGGCTCTTCCTAAAGCCTGCCCCCACCTTCCTCAATAACCCCACCAGGAATCTCTCCCCTGCCCCGGCTCTGCGGGTGCTGCAGGTCTCCTGCTGGGACATTGGAGGACAGACCTGGGATTGGGGACACACCACAGCTCCCGTGCACCCACAGACAGGACCTGAGGGAGTCTCCCCCTCCTGACTGTCAGGGGGACAGAAGGGAAGGGGGAGGGGTGTGGCAATCCGGAAAGCACGTGACCTCTCACGCCAGCCTTCCTTTCGGCCAGGACAACAGCCATCCAGGCCAGCCAGCTCTTCCCAGTTTTCAAAAGTAGCACAACATGCCGAGACCGGTTTGGCTCAGCGGATAGAACGCCGGCCTGCAGACTGAAAGGTCCCGGGTTCGACTCCGGTCAAGGGCATGTGCATTGGTTGCAGGCACATCCCCAGTGGGGGGTGTGCAGGGGGCAGCTGATTGATGTTTCTGACTATCTCTTTACCTTCTTGTCTGTAAAAAATCAATAAAATATATTAAATTAAAAAAGTAACAAAACATCCCGATGTCCAAGTGAGGCCCCCCGCTTTTTAAATGGGGGCCTTCGTGTTAGAAGTCGTGGCACGAGCAGGGTGAGCCATCAGCTGGCTGCCCTGGGTGCTTGGAGACCAGTGTTCAGTCTCTGCTCTCAGCACACGGGGTCCTGCCAAGCCCCGAATCCCAGGGGTAAGAAGAGCTTAGGTGGGGGTGGGGAGGGGCTGGGGCGTGCTGGCCAGCGGGAGACCCTGGGGGTCTGGGGGTGGGGAAGAAGCCTGGCCAGCCCCCCCCCTACTTCCATAAAAAGGCTCAGCGGCCGAGCCCGCTCTCCCCTCTCACCCCAGTTCATGTCCCCACGATGCTGCCTCGGAGCCCGCAGCCTCTCGGGGCCTGCGTGGTCCATCACGTCTAATGCGGGCGTCAGCGGAAAGAAAATTAAATCCGCGGGGCTGCAATTCGCAAACAAAACATTCCGTGGCGGTAACTAAACAAAGCATTATGCTCTAATCGGCGTTTGGAAGCGTTGTTTTAGAAATAACGTGACTGTGCCAGAGCCGGGATCCGAAGAGCTATCATTCCTCAGCGGACGGAGCGCCAGCGCAATGCCCTCCGGTCTGCACGTTCTCACCAGCGGGGCATTTGTCTGCTGCTCCTCAGCTGATCCATTTTCTGCAGAAAATGCTGCTCTGCCTCCAGCCCCTCCAACGATGGGGAACCCCAGCGGCTGCTGTTCTAGGGGGGCTGCCTTTGCCCCCCACCCCTGGCTTGGAGAGAAAAGCAAAACAATTGGTCTTCCTCTCACTCTCTCCATTTCTCCATCTGCCCACCGGGCGAGCTTCGGACCCTTGTGTACTGCTGAGCATTTTGCAAACATGAGCCCAGCAAATTCTCCCACCAAGTTTTTACAAAGGGGTTAGTCTCATCCTGTCTGTGTTTGGATCGATTAGAATTTAGTTTTTGTAGATGGTGCAAGGTGAGGGTGTGGCTAGCCAGGTGTCCCACACCATTTGTTGAAAAGACTCAACTACCCATCTATTGTCTTGGCACCCTCGATGAAAATTAACTGACCATAAATATGTAAGTTCTTGCTGAAACCGGTTTGGCTCAGTGGATAGAATGTTGGCCTGTGGACTGAAAGGTCCCAGGTTCCATTCTGGTCAAGGATGTGTATCCTGGTTGCGGGCACATCTCCAGTAGGGGGCGTGCAGGAGGCAGCTAATCGATGTCTCTCTCTCATCGATGTTTCTAACTCTCTCTCCCTCTCCCTTCCTCTCTGTATAGAATCAATAAAAATATATGAAAAAAAATCTGTAAGTTCTTGCCCAGGCTCTCAATTCTATTCCCTGGAACTCGTGCCTGTCTGTCTGTCTGTCTGCCAATAGCTGGAGGGCTTTAGACAGAGGAGTGTCACGCCTGCTTTGTGTTTTAAGCCTGAAGGGGAAGAACCTCTGAGAGGTCTCCTGCGCTTGGCCACATGACAGCTGCTTCCAGGGGTGGCTCCGGAGACTGAGAGGGGGGCCATTGGAGGGCGGGTGAGGAGGAGGAGGAACGCACAGGACTTGGTGAGCCCCGAAGGTGGGAGGGAGGGCACGGGAGGAATCTGTGGTGGCTCCTGGGGTTTTGGCATTGGTGACTGGTTCAACTGGACGGACGGGCGGGGGTGCCGCCCACTGGAGGGGAGCACGGGGTAAGGACACAGAGTTCGGTCCGAGACGTGCCGCGTTGGCGGTGCTTGTGGGATAGCCAGAGGGTGCTGTCCGGGGGGCGGGGAGGTATGAGAGTCTGGGGTCGAGCGGCAGGTGGAGCTGCAGCCAGAGACGTAGGACCCACCTGCTTCCGGGGGGCTGGAGAGGGGAGGATTGGGCAGGGGGTCCTCCTTCTGCGCCACTGGTCTCCGTGTCTCTCCCTGGGCTGGGGCCACACCGGCTTACACCACAGCTTTGCAGTAAGTCCTGGCACCTGATAGCCATCATGCTTAAGAGTGTCTCAGGCCGAGACCGGTTTGGCTCAGTGGACAGAGCGTCGGCTGGCAGACTGAAGGGTCCCAGGTTCGATTCTGGTCAGGGGCATGTACCTTGCTTGCGGGCAGGCACATCTCCACTGTGGGGCGTGCAGGAGGCGGCTGATCGATGTCTCTCTCTCATCGATGTTTCTGACTTTCTATCTCTCTCCCTTCCTCTCTGTAAAAAAATCAATAAAATATATATATTTTTAAAAAAAGAGTGTCCCGGGACTTTGGGGGCCTCGCTCAGCCTCAGTGTTTCCATCTGGGAAATGGGCGCGCAGCATGATAACAGCCCCCACAAGGAGGCAAATCATCAAGTCATGTGATCAGTGCCCAGCACACACTTAGTACCTTTCAAGGGACAGGCCACCAGGGTGAGGGTGCACACCCGGGCTGGGTCCCCCAAAACCCACATCCGAGTCTTCTTTATGCCTTGACCCCAGAGAATAACAGAGCGAACAATTCACAAATGAGGTTGTGTTTTTAAAGTGTCTCCCACAGCACTGGGCCTGATTTCCCTGGTCTTTGCTGGGCTCTGCAGTTCACCACGCGGCCAGCAGATGGCGACAGACGCTAAGGGAAGGCCCCCCCACCTCGCTACCCTCACCCCCTCTGCCCCCGCCCCCCGCTGTTCCCAGGCCGCTTGTGCATCAGGGGTGCGTGGCCCCCAGCCCGCCGCAGGCTCCTGGGAACACAGAGCCGTTCTGGAGGAGAAGAAAGACAGTCTGAGACCGCGCTGGGAGCTCCGAATGACCCCACACCCCCGACACCTCCCTCTTCCCCCCCCCCGCCCTCCCGGCCCCCCAGGAAATCACTGCAAAAACGGGGCAGCCCGGGCCCCACGTGGGAGGGAAATGGCCCCCGGGAGAGCCGCTTCCTCCGCGAACAAGGAAGCCATGGAGCCGCGCGGAGCAGCGCTGTGCCCTCCCTGTCCATCCCGTGTAAAATATGAAATAGGAGTTTTAATTACCAAGCTTGGAAGCCGGCCCACACGCTGAATATTTAATGTTTCCAGAGCCCGTGCCCCAGGCGTGCTGGCACCGGCACAATCGGGGGTTCCCTGGGGTTGGCTGTGAATGGGCCTGGAGCAGGGCCAGGCTGCCCCCTCCCCAGCACCTGGGCGCCTCCCACAGCCCCACCTGGGCTCGGCCTGCCCCGGGCCTCCCACTCCCTGAGGGACCCCTGCCAGGGTGGCCCGGGGGAGCCTGTGCCCACCCTGGGGAGGTCCTGGCAGAGGCGGGGACCCTGGAGGTCAGGCGGCCTGGGGAGAGGGGAACAGGCCGCCCTGAGTTTGGACTCTGCCCTCCTGCCTGTGGCTCAGCCTCTCGGAGAGTCACCTTTTTAAAAAATATATATTTTATTGATTTCCCACAGAGAGGAAGGGAGAGGGATAGAGAGTCAGAAACATCGATGAGAGAGAGAGATATCCATCAGCCGCCTCCTGCACACCCGCCAATGGGGATGTGCCCACAACCAGGATACATGTCCTTGACCGGAATCGAACCTGGGACCTTTCAGTCCACAGGCCGACGCTCTATCCACTGAGCCACACCGGTTTCGGCAGAGAGTCACCTTTTTGCTTTGTCAACTACAGAATGCATTTCCTAGGTTATGGACAGTGACTGTGACTAGGTAGCCATGTTGGGGGGCTACCCTGCTAAGCACCCCCATGTAGCTCATCTTTGCCATCTCCTGTGGGCCACTGAGTGGGGACTGGAGCCAGGGACACCCCGACTTCAGAGCCCGAAAGTCTGAAAACCTCCTCGCAGAAGCACTTCAGAGATTTGGAGGCTTGGGAGCTAGAAGGGGACACGGCCCCCCAGCCCCGCACCCTAATTTGTCCTGCACCACAGAGGTCCCCAGGCCTCAGAGACAGCCGAGGAAAGTGCTCAGGGGATCGGGACAGCAGCCCCGACAGAATCTCCCCACATTTCTGCTCCCCAGAGCGAGGCGATGGGCGTGCGAGCTGCATTGGACGAATTGATTGGGCATCTCGGGACGGAGGGGGGTTTCTAGGGCCATCTTGGGGCGGGCCACGCACTTCGCTATGTCTTCAGGCTGACGCCCCCCTCCCTGTGCAGCTGGCTGTGTCTGAGGTGGCGTGTGGTGCAGGGTGACGGCGAATGACGGGGCGTGGGGTCCCCCGGCAGCCGGAGCCACTGGTCTTAGAACAGCGGTTCTCAACCTGTGGGTCGCAACCCCTTTGGGGGTCGAACGACCCTTTCACAGGGGTCGCCTAAGACCATCGGAAAATGCAGATATTTACATCACGATGCATAACAGTAGCAACATTTCATGGTTGGAGGTCACCACCACATGAGGAACTGTATGCAAGGGTCGCGGCCTTAGGAAGGTTGAGAACCACTGTCTTAGAAGCCGTGACGTGGCACATGGCACAGCGGAGGCCTGCCGCCTGCCCAGGCAGGGAGGCAGGGCAGAAAGGGAGAGGGCGTGACAATAGCTCCACTTTGCCCTCTCAGGTGGGCACAGGGGGGTGAGGATGTGGGGACCCGGAATCCTTGTCCCAGTGGGAGTGGGAGGTGTGTGTGTGTTGGGGGGGGGCGTGGTGGGGAGCATGTCCCCCACACGCCAGCAATCCCGCTTCCGGACACACAGCCCGGAGCACCTCTCGCCCCGGGAGACAAGAAAAGGTGCCCAAGGACATCCTCGAAGCGGTTGCTGGTGACACCACGGGACGGAAACCAGCTGGATGCCGCTCACAGGAGCAGAGCGACCGCAGGGGCACATGCAAATGATGAGCGATGCGATGGGACGCATTAGAACGAGGGGTGTGAACACAGGCAGGTCGTAAAACTGTAACGCCAAACAAGATGTCTGGCAAATGCTGCTCAGTGTGCTGCCATGTATGTTTTCATGGCTACACACACAGTCACACATTGACGACATTTAGGACGTTTGCCTGCGGGGAGAAGGGAGGAGGGGGGGTGTCAAGAAGTGGGACAAGAGCCGAAACCGGTTTGGCTCAGTGGATAGAGCGTCGGCCTGTGGACTGAAGGGTCCCAGGTTCGATTCTGGTCAGGGGCATGTGTCTTGGTTGTGGGTGCATTCCCAGTAGGGGGCGTGTAGGAGGTGGCTGATCGATGTCTCTCATTGATGTCTCATAACTCTCTATCCCTCTCCTTACTCTCTGTAAAAAATCAATAAGAATATATATATATATAAATATATATACATAAAGAAGGGGGACAAGTGAGATGATAACAAAGCAAACAAAAACGCAAGAGGCGTCGGTGTGGCCATAAGGATTGTGAGTTGAGCTGACGATGGGGAGCAATTGAATTCTGTATCTCTGAGTCCAACCTCCCCCCCCACCCCGCACCCCCAAATGCAAAGAACGAAAGGAACAGAGGCCAAGAACTTCCGTGAGCTCATACGCTCCACGCATTGCTGGCTGTGTGGGGACTTTTCAAACCAGACACACAAGTAGGTGACCCGGCTGGGAACCGGGCCCGGGCCCTCTGGCTGTGCTCCGGGGTGACCTCACTCTCTCCTCACCGCCAGCCCGGGAGGAGCTGCGGATCGCACCTCACAGCGGGGTTCAGCCTGCCATTGTGAACCTCCCCCCATCCCGCCCTGCAGCAGCCTCCCAGCCCCCAGGACTCACCCAGGCTGCGGGAAGGGTTCGGAGGTGCATGTTCCCACGACGGCCTGGAGGTGGCGCTGTGGCAGTGGGCCAGGAGCAGGTGCGTGGCTGAGCCTGCGGGAGCAGAGGAGAGGACATTCAGGCTTTGGTGGGTGGAGGGCGGGCCCTCTGGCTCTGAGTGAGGCTGCTCACCCGCTTGGGCGAAGGCAGGAGCGGGATCACCTGGATGGAAGCCTGCCTCCCCCTCCACCTCTCCCTCTGGGGGAGCCAGACTGCACCCCTTCAGGAGACTGTTTGTCAGGCCCCGGGCTCTGTGCAGAGGGCTCGGGATCAGGGTCCCGGGAGGGAACAGAGAAACCTCAGTCAGCTGGAGGGAGCGTTTTCCCAGCTGGTCCCCCGCCCCACAAAGAGCTGCCCGCCCCCCCTTACTCCCCCTCCATGAGACCAGCTGCCCAGCCCAGCAGGACATCTGCCCCGAAGCTCTGCAAGGGGCCTGGAGGCAGGGGCCCCTCAGCCGCCCGCCCGCAGCTCGGTCTGAGACACGCCGCTTCCTCGGGATGAGACCCCAGGAAGCAGGCGCCACGGGGCTGGGAGGCGAGGGAAAGGCCACTGCTGAGGCTGCCGCTGAATGCAGCGGGCCGACTCCTCAGTGCCTCTGGGCGGGTACAGAGCACCCCCATTATCTCCCCGAGGAGGGGGCAGGGCACCGATCCCTCGCCCCTGTCTCCACTGGGGGAGGATGTCCACGGGGCATCAGCCCCCTGCACTTCCAGGCTGAGCACGGGCTGGCACAGCCCTGGCGCTGAGAGGGGGAAAGACGCGATCTCCTGAGGTGGGGGAGAGGGGGCGCCGTGGGCGGGAGGAACCCACGTCTCTCTTCTGAGCATCAGGCCTGCAAACACCATCCGCCTCCAACTCAGAGAAGCCAAACGGCGCTCATGACCTTTATGCCAGACTAGTTCCTCCTCCTCCTCATCGTCCATCCTGCATCCAACTCCTTCCCTCTGCTCCTCCTCCCTCTCTGGAGCCAGACCGGACTTTCACAACCCGGATCTGATCCTGTCCCCAGTACACGGGTGCTGGGCCTCCCTCCAGAAGCCACCGGCGCGGCCCTTGGCGGTTACCGGTGTGTTTTTCAGGAGAGGAGGGGGGTGTCCGCATCTGAGTGGACAGTCCCTCCCAGCCCCGCCCGAGACCCAGCAGAGCCTTCCAGTAAGATGAGCTGGCTCCCTTGGGGGAGGGGGGCGGGGATGCTGGGAGGGGGGTGTCACCCTGTGGCCAGGGCTGTGAGTATTCCCTCATTAATTTGCAGACATTTCTCAAGCCCCTACTATGTGCCAGTCCCTGCGTGCTCGTGGGGTGCCACCACCCTCCGGGGGTGCAAATCCACTCTTGGAGGGGGCAAAACATACTTCCCTCCCAGTGTGCTGTGGCCCGCCAAAGCTCAACCCCACTCAGCCCCACCTCGGTCCGTGGTATTTCATGTCTCTCGACGGGGAGAGTTTAAATTAAATTAGGAGGTTCTCCTCGGAGGAGCCGTAATGAAAAGGAGGGTTGGGGGACGCCACGGTAGGCAGGCCGCGCCGATCCAGCAGTCACCGAGTCAGACGCGGCTCCTCGCTGTGCACAGCTTCGCCTTCCCGCAGGGAAGACGCGGGTCAGATGATCTCACAACAACCCAGTGAAAGAAGCCGGACTCGGCGGCCGAACCCTGCAGATCCCAGGGACGGGACAGTCTGCGCGAGGCCAGCCGCAGCCGCGGACACCCCGGCGGGTCCCGGGCCCGGGTCAGGGCGGGGGCGTGATGCTGCTATTGACACATAACGTTTCAATAACGCTGCCTGAACGCTGTCAGACCGTCAGCGATGTGTTCAGCACTGTGGCGAGTGCCACGTAGAATTGGCAGCCTCGCTCAGCCGGCGCTGGCCTGGTCCGATCGGGTGGGACTTCCCTGGTGAATGCATGTTGAGCGGAGTTCTCAAAGGCGAGGAAGCATGAACGGGAAGAAGGCGGGGCGGAAAGAGCTGCTTCTGCTGCACAACTCTAGGGGGCGGCACTGCCGCAGGCGTCACTGTAGTATTCCTGGCTTGCGCAACGCCGTGGCCCTGGCACAGCAGCTGGCGAAGAGGGCACATGATGTGCCCAGGTGCTGAGGCAGGACAGCAGGTGGAGGGGGACCCCGGCGGGGAGGGAGGGGGTCAGGAGTCCAGAGGAGAAGGAAGGAAGCAGCCAGGGACGGGCTGGTGAGGCTGGCAGCGGTCAGACAGCGCCCACTTTTGTTGTCCTGTGGGAGGTTTTGGCAGGGCAGTGACTTGATCATCCAAGGTGCCCCTGTTTTGGCTGCAGTTTGGTGCCCCCTGGTGGTTGTTTGCTGCTATGACTCACATCCATGGGGACCACCCTGAGTTCAGTGGCTGGCTGACTTGAAGATAGAGGCTGACATTCTGGGAATCCCGGTTATTGGATACTAATGACTAATTTTGTCCTGACGGGTGGTGGTGAGTAGGCGCTGGAAGGAAGGGAGGAAAGGTGGGAAAATGGGAGAGATCTGTAATACGATCAACAGTAGAAAAAATATATTTAAAAATGAAAAATATAATGATCTCCAACCAATCTAGGGAGAGTGGGCTGGAAGAATCCTGGGAACACAGACACATTTCCTCTGCCCCATGCTCCTAAAGTGTCCCCGCCTGCTTTCCTCTCCACTCTTCCCACTGAGAAATTAAAACATTTAGTTGAGCTGAAACCAGTTTGGCTCAGTGGATAGAGGATCGGCCTGAAGACTGAAAGGACCCAGGTTCCATTCTAGTCAAGGACATTTATCTTGGTTGCGGGTGCATCCCCAGTAGGGGGTGTGCAGGAGGCAGCTGATCGATGTCTCTCTCTCATCGATGTTTCTGACTCTCTATCCCTCTCCCTTCCTCTCTGTAAAAAATCAATAAAATATATTAAAAAACAAAACAAAAAACAAATAAACATTTAGTTGACCCTGTTCAAAAACTGGAGCTGAGTGGAGAGCTCATGTCAGTTGCTTAGCAAGGGGGTTCTGAAAAAGTATATTAAAGTTAATACTCTCTCTGGCCATTGTTGGGTGCTTACTATGCAACTAAATACTTAGCTAAGTTCTTCATATGGATTGCTTTAATTTGCTCCTTGCATTCCTATGAAGTAGACATTATTCTTATTGTTATTTACATATACAAACTGGGAAACAACCACAGAGAAATTCCACCACTTAACCTGAGTCACTCTGCCACTTTCTAGTGAGTGCTGAAGCCAGCTTCAAAACCTGAAAGTTTGCCCTGACCGGTTTGGCTCAGTGGATAGAGTGTCGGCCTGCGGACTGAAGGGTCCTGGGTTTGATTCCAGTCAAGGGCATGTACCTTGGTTGTGGGCACATCCCCAGTAGTAAGGGTGCAAGAGGCAGCTGATCGATGTTTCTCTGTCATTGATGTTTCTAGTTCTCTCTCCCTTCCTCTCTGTAAAAAATCAATAAAAAAATATATTTTTAAAAAAACAAACAAACCTGAAAGTTTGCCTCCAAAACTCACACTCCTGAGTTAAACGAACCTTGCCTTCCAAGAATAAACCTGGCAATGATGTATTACTCTTTTTTCTTGATTTTTAAATTTACCTATATTTTATCTAGATATTTTTATTTGCTGATACATTTTTATTTGCAGATATATATAGGTGAGATTTTTTTCAACAAAGTTTTCATTCTTATGCTTTTATGTACTTTTGGTATCAGCGTTATACAAACTCATAAAACGAACTGGGAATTTTCCATGTAGTTTAGCGCATTTCAGTGCTTTGAAGTTTTTGGAAAGAATGTAGGGAGTAGCTATTCCTAGAATGTTTACTAATTCATCTGTAAAACCATCTGGCCCTAAGGCCTTTGACAACTGCCTTAAACTTATTTGCTACTGTATGGCTTTTCTGATTTCTTCCATTTGAGCCATATATTTTCCTGAAATAAGTATCATATTTACCTAGAAACGTTGATTTTTTTAGCATAAAGTGATACATAGTACTCACTTATAATTTAAAAATTCTTCTCTGTATTTCTCTCTTTTGAAAATTCCATCTTAGTCATGATGTATTTCTGTGCTTGCTTTCTTTTGTTTTCTTCACAAGACTTGCCAGCAATTTAATAGTCACAGTAGCCGAAGAAATAAACAGCAAACATCTATATGGCGTTTACTCGGTGCTGAGTGCCAGTCCACGTTATATTGGCTCATTTAATCTTCCTAACGACCTCATGAGTCCCGGACCATATTCTCACTTTACAGAGGGAGGAACCAAATCACAGCGCTGGCAAGTGACTGGCCTAAGGACATACAGCTCACAAGTGGTGACACTGAGATGTAAACGTAGGCAGTCGGCTACTTTTATGTCTACTAATTCTTCCCTCCTTCTTCTTCTATTTTCCTTCTTCTAACCCAGTGGTTCTCAACCTGTGGGTCGAGACCCCTTTGGGGGTCGAACTACCTTTTCACAGGGGTTGCCTAAGATCATCGGAAAATGCAGATATTTACATCATGATGCATAACAGTAGCAAAACTTCATGGTTGGGGGTCACCACCACATGAGGAACTGTATGCAAGGGTCACGGCCTTAGGAAGGTTGAGAACCACTGTTCTAACCCTTTGAGTTTGATGCTTGAGTCAGTGACTTGTATTCTTTCTTGATTAGTAAAAGCATTTGAGATCCTAAAGTGAGTATGGCTTCTGATCACTCGTGGGTTGTACTAGCCTTTATCTTTTCAAAGAGCCAGTTTTTTATTTCATCGGTTACTGTTTTTCTTTCTCAGGAAAGGTCGAGAGAGAGAAGAAAGGAAAGGCGATCCACCACACTCTGACTCACGGAGGCCTCTCTTTCCAATCCTCTGTCCAGAAAAATGGTTTCCTTTGGAGGGTTTGCTACCGGCATTGCTGTTCGGTTTTGACCTGTCCCCCCGCCCCTCCCCCAGCTGAAAGCTGGGTGATGGAAGAGAAACAAAATCCTGAAAACTTTTCCCCAGATGAGTCTTTAAGTTTTGGCCCTCCTTATTTGCTTTTTGTTGCGATCGGTGAGAGATGGCTGCGGTGACCTCCTGCATCCTGGCCAACAGCAGCATCGGGCTTAGATTTTGCAAATGGAGTCCCTGTGTAACACAGTCACATATGTTTAAATTATTCATGGACACTCCCAAAAGGTCCTGGAAGGCGGCCAATATCAGTTTATATCCCGCCAGCACTACACAAGGTCCTTCCCTATCCCCTCATCAACAACCGATTCTAAGTTTAAATGTCCCCAATCAGTTGTGCAAAAAATAAAATAGCACCTTGTTCATCTGACTTGAAGTCCCAAGTTTCCCAGTAAGGCTTGAACATCTTATATATCGAGGGCCATTTATATGTCCCCATGTGTACCTTGTCCCTTCCTGTCCTTTCTTCCGTTTTCTACTGGGTCATTTGTCTTTTACTTATTGATTTGTAGAGATTGTCGTTTCTGCTGTTTGGGATGGATTGAGGTTTACTTTGAGACTCATTACTTAATCAATTTGCCTTTATGTTCTGTGAGCCTTTGAAAAAAGGGTATTCCCCATAGAAACGCTACCTAGCTGTATTAACACCATCTTGTTAATTTTATTAGGTAGCCTATATGACATTTGAGATATTTGATCTGTTAAATTCCGAGACAGATGTTTTAAAATCTCCCAATCTGCTTGTGGCTTTGTGGAAGCCTCCTGATTCAGTATTGGCTCTCTTGTTTTTGGTGTGCTGAGCCACGGGTCTGATCCAGATTCGTGACTAATCACTCCCTCAGTGATTAAGGGCAAGAACGCTGCCATTCAGTTACTGAGTTCAAATCCTGGCTCTTTCCCTCACAGGATGTGTAGATGTGGGGTTTGCTTGACCTCTCTAAGCCTCAGGTTCTTTATCTGAGAAATGGGGCCAAGAATCGCGCTTACCTCACAGAACTGCTGTGACATTACGTAGAATCATCTGCGTGCGGGTTTAATATATGAGGACCAGGACGTTTTCTCCATGAATATACATTTACTTCATCCATTAAAATACATCCTGCAGGGGAGAAACCAAGATGGCAGCATAGGTAAACACTTAAACTGCTGCCTCGCACAACAATTGCAAAACTACAACTAAAAGACAGAACAGACATCATCCAGAACCACAGGAAGGCTGGCTGAGTGGAAATTCTACAACTAGAACAGCGGTTCTCAACCTGTGGGTTGCGACCCCTTTGGGGATCAAACGACCCTTTCACAGGGGTTGCCTAAGACCATCGGAAAATGCAGATATTTACATCACGATGCATAACAGTAGCAAAATTTCATGGTTGGGGGTCACCACCACTTGAGGAACTGTATGTAAGGGTCTCGGCCTTAGGAAGGTTGAGAACCACTGAACTAGAAGGAAAGAGAGGGGCCCACGGAGACTCAGAGGAGCTGCAAAAAGCTGAGGTACGGAGACACACGTGTGGAGAGGATGGGCGGTGGAGGGCCTGGCTGACTTCCTCTAGTGGGAGGGAGACCGAAACTCCCGACTGCACTGAACCCCAGTTCCAGATGAGACTCATACGGGGCGGGGAGGCGGGGGGAGTCTGCACTGTCATGAAAAGGGAGGAGTGCACGGAAACTTAGGGGAGCTGCGAAAGGCAGAAGTCTGGAGGTGCACACACCAGGGTGCGCAGAGAGGACTGACTGCTGATTGTGCCGCTGGCTTTCTCTAGCAGCAGGAAGACAGAGCATCCCAACTGCACTGAACCGAGTTTCGGGTGAGACCCTGGGGACCCAGACTCATACGGGTCCCTGGAGCACACAAAAAACTCTGGGGAGCCAGAAAGGCTGAGGCCTGGAGGCGTGCAAGGGCAAGTGCGCGCAGAGAGGGTTGCAGCGATTACCAAGGGACACTGAGACCCAGGGCCTCATAGGGCAGGGCTGATGAGAAGCCAAGGCCGTCTGCTCAGCCCTGAGACTCCGCCCCATCCAAGCTGAGCACAGAGGCCTTTGCAGTTTTGCAAGTCTTGTCTTAAAGACAACCAGTTCTTAAAGAAAACCAGTAAAATCCACCCGAGCCATCACAACAGAAAAAGCTTCACTGGTTTGAGTTGCTGCCCTTGTTTCCTGCAGACCACCTTTGACAAAGTCTCTTTCCGGGCCACATCCTTCTTTGGGGCACTTTTCCAGAAAAAGTGTATTGCTGATACAGGCCTGAAATTGCTTCTCGTCTTCTCTTCATCTGAATATGATTTTGCTGGGCGTGGGGTCTAGAATCTCAATCCTGTCCCCTCAGAACTTGTAAATGTTTCCGACTGCACATTTGTGTGTCAATACGATGTCCACCGACCGCTCGTTAATCTCTCCCTTGTCAGTGACTTGTTTGATCTCCCGGGACATTTTTTAGCCGTTTTCCCTGCTGTGGTTCCGGTTCTCGCCAGTGCTGTATTTCAGGAGCCCGGGTCCAGGAGGAGGACAGTGTTGAAATGGAAGTCTTGGCCACCCCCTGAGCAGCGGACAGCGATACCCACAGGAATGAGGAGGCCAGATAGCTGGAGGGACCTGCGTGGCCTTGGCAGTGAGACATTCGTCAGACGACTTCCTAACCTCTCACGCGCTGAACGTCTGAAAGGAGCAGGACGGCAGCTCCTCAAAGAGCACTTGGGGGGTGACTTTTGGAGAGAGCTGTTGGGGCGCTGGCGATCTGGGTCCCCCCTTCTCCGCAGGGAGAGGCTGGGGTACCTGTCTCCTCCCTGAAGCTGGCAGGAGCGTTTCCCATAGAACCACCTGGAGCGCCTGAAAGGCAGAGCCTGATGTTGTGGCCCAAAGGGAAAGGCATTGCGTGGAGCGGCGGGGTGTTCGGGAAATAGCTGATCTGTTAAACTCCCAGACAGACGCTGTTAAAGCTCCTAATCTGCTTGTGGTTTGGTGGGAGTCTCCTGTTTCAGGGTTGGCTCTTTATGGTCAGAGTGCTTACCCGCATGTCTGATTCAGATTCATAACCGATCAGTTCCTCCGTGATTAAACGGGTGGATGTTAGGGTATGTCAATATATCTCCATAAAGTTGTAAAAAATTTAGATATAGTAAAATACAAGAGAAGAAGAAGGGGGAGGAAGAGAAGGAGGAAGAGGAAGAGGAGGAGGAGAAAGAAGAGGAAAAGGAGGAGGAAGAAGAGGAGGAAAAGAAGGAGGAAGAGAAGAGGATCAATGAGAAAGAGAAGAAAGAAGAGAGAGGAGAAAGAGGAGGAGGAGGAAGAGGAGAAAGAGGAAGAGGATGAGGAGGGAGAGGAGTAGGAAGAGGAGGAGGGAGAGGAAGAGAAGAAAGAGGAGGAGGAGAAGGAGGAAGAAGAGAAGGAGGAAGAGGAGAAAGAAGAGAGAGGAAAAGAAGAGGGGGAGAAGGAGGAAAAAGAAGAGGAGGAGGAGGAGGAGAAAG
>PVJN01043295.1:0-17857 GCA_004026805.1 Lasiurus borealis | reverse complement strand
CGAGTTTTTTTTTCCGTCACTGTTGTTGGGGCGGAGAAAAAAACCCTTGTGATGATGGTCACAGGATATGGCTTTGAAGAGTTCCAAGGCTTGGTCTTAAGTTGGAAGAAAGAGAGATTCCTGGGCTAATTTTTATTATTTTTTCTTCTTTTTTTCCCCCCCTAACGCCCAACACAGCCTTTGGGCTGCCCGGCGGTCCTCCCCATGGAGGTGCTACCTACACCCGTCAAGTTGGAGAAAAAAAAAAAAAAAAAAAAAAGGGAAAAGTTCATGTCACCCTAAAGGGGCCGAGTCCGTCGCCACTTGGTGCGGCACATCACTCGGCTGATTTAACAGCCGGTCCGGGCAGTGATGTGTGTGTCTCCCAAGAGGCAATGGCGCCCGGTTTTTTTTTTTTAAAAAGCCCAAGGCATGTGTCCGGGAGGTGCCGCCGGGGCGATATTTTTAGGCGCCAGGCGCTCCCCGGGCACGTGGGGCGGGAGAGCCAAAAAGGGCAGCGCGGCCGCGGGCGGCAAGGTCACGGCGGCTGGGGAGCGCCTGGCGGAGTCCGGGGCGCCACCTCCTTAGAGGATCAAAGCTGCTCGAAAAGCGCGTCCAGATTAGGAGCCTCCTGCACACGGAGGGCTGAAGTCTTGGTTGGTGGTAACAGCTGCGAGCTAGCACCTCCCATTCCCTTGCAGCCTTAGATCTCACAAAATTATCTTTTTTTTCACCCCCCCCCCCCAAGGACTAAACTTGCACCGCGAAGAATGGAGTTCTTGTGCAGTGCACGACTCTGGGTGTCTTAAAATGCAGTCTCGCCTTGGTGTGTGTGGCATACAGGCAATTCCTTTCCTGTGAGTGGAGATAAAAGTTCTGAGTGTGAATCAGTGCTTTTTTTGTCACGGGCTATCAGTTTTTGGGGAACGCTCTGTAAACGAGTTTGAGCCTTAATTTTTTTGTGTGTGTGTGTGGAATGGGTTTAAAATGATACTTGCCTTGCAGAGTAAGTGGTTCAATGGCAGGATGATGCCAATACTACTACTACTGCTACTGCTACTACTGCTACTGCTGATTGAATTTTTTGCCTGGCACTCAGCTAAGGTGTTTTAGATGGGTCATCTCACTGAATCTTTCCTCGTGCCAACCCCATGACGCAGGTCCTTTGTAGATAAGGAATCTGAGGATTAGAGATGTTAAGTAATTTGTCCCAAACCACCTCGTGGCAAAGTGGCAGAGCTGGCAACTGAGATTTTGTCTGATTTTGTCTGATTCCAAACACCCAATCTGTGACAAATCCTGTGACAATTTCACAAAAGCAAATGTTTACGTGTGCTGGGCCTGAACCTTAACGAAGTGGAACAGGCCAAGGGTAAGATGGTTAATTAATTGGTTTGCAGGTATGCATGGAGCGCTACAAAACTTGTGCTAGGTAACCTCAAGTCTCAAAGAATCGGTGCCCTATGAACCAAGGGTTGGCAAACTATATAGCCTTTCGTTGAATCTGGCCAGTTGCCTGTTTTTGTTATAATTGTTAATCCTCACCCTAAGGTATTTTTCCATTGATTTTTAAAGAGAGTTGGAAGGGAGAGGGACAGACAGAAAGAAACATTGATGTGGGAGAGACTCATAGATGGGTTGCCTTCTGCAACCAAGGTATGTGCCCTTGACTGGAATGGAACCTGAGACCCTTCAGCCTGTGGACCAATGCTCTATCCACTGAGCCAAATTGACTAAGGCTCTATAGCAGTGGTTCTCAACCTATGGGTCGAGACCCCATTGGGGTCGAACGACCCTTTCACAGGGGTCACCTAAGACCATTGGAAAATGCAGATATTTACATCACGATCCATAACTAGCAAAATTTCATGGTTGGGGGTCACCACCACATGAGGAACTGTATGCAAGAGTTGAGGAAGGTTGAGAACCACTGCACTATAGGGTTTCTTGATTTTTCTCAGGACATGGCAGCTTCTCTCAGAGAGAGGTCACAATATCTCTGATGACTGGGTTCAGAGATCATATGTATCACTTCTTCCACATTCTGTTTGTTAGAAATAAGTAAGTATAGTCCATATTCAAAGGAAAGGGTATAAGGAGGTCCTTATAAAGGAAGGGATAACAAAGAATTTGTGGACATATTTTAAAACCACCACAGTCTGTTTGAAAGAAGGTCTATTTGTTTTAATCATGGCAAGTTTATGGAAAAATAGGTTCTAATATTATGATGTAAGTGATTATAAAATACTTGTAAATAAGGAGGTGTAGGTGTGGGAATATACAGATTGATTTACAGAACAGAGTAAGCAATAAACAACAGCATAAAACTTCATTTATATATGACAAACATGACATCTCAATTCAATAGATGAAGGAAACATGTTTTAAAATTTATGCTGAAGTAATTGGTTACTTATTTGGGGCAAAAAGTTAAATCCTTATAACACAGCTTACACCAGAATACATTCCAGAATGATAAGTTTTATGTAAAATTTTACACACAGAGCAAGAACAAAATGTAGGTGAATATTTTATGATTTCAGAATTTAATTACTATGAAAATCACAAAGCCAAATTTGAATACCAAATTTCATAATGAAAAATATAATCACTGACAAACTAAATATAGGCTTTAAATTCTTTAAGCATTTTAGAAAAACCCCTAAAATTTACATGGCTAGAAAACATATAAATCCCCAATTTTTATTTTTTTTAGTTATTCTTTTGTTGTTGTTAATCTTCACTCAAGGATATTTTTCCATTGATTTTTTTAGAGAGAATGGAAGGTAGTGGTGGGGGAGAGACATCAATATGAGAGACACACATTGTCAGGGAGTGATAATACATGGGACTTATTTGAAAGCCATTCTGAGTCTGGACTCCCTACTTTTTGTAATAAAAAGCCAACTGAGGAGTTTTAATCAGTTTTAACACACAAAGCAAGAACAAAATATAGGTGAATATTTGTATGATTTAATTAGAAGAAAGAGAAAACAGAACCGTCTTACAAAGAACATTCAGTTAATTAATTTATTACACATATACTAAGTGACTGGCACATTTCTGGCCTTAAGTTTAGGGCTGGGTCCACTTCAATGAGGATAAGGGACAAGCTTGCAGAAGGGGTGGGAGGCACACTGTGCCCTTGTAATTGGTGTGGTGGAGGCTATGATAGAAAAGCCCAGGGTATTCATAGCGGCAGCTAAAGGGCCCCTTAACTAAGTTCTGGTGGGTGAGGGTCTCAGATATGGGGGAGGGGAGAGCTCTGCAAAGGTGAAATAGCATAACTTTGGCATTAATTGGGATTTGAACTACGTACCAGGCAGCCCTCTAGATAGTTACTGGTCTTCATTCCCTTGATTGTGGGTTGAGCCTAGTGACTCACTTCTAACGAACAGAATATGGCAGTATCGATGGGGATGTCACATCTGAGATTAGGTAAAAACATGTTGGCTTCCATTCATCTTTTTCTGTTTTTCTCATTCCCTATCTCCTTCTCTCTCACCTGTTCACTTTAATGGAAGGCAGCTGCCATGTTGTGAGCTGCCTTATGGAGAGGCCCACATCGCCAAGAGGGTGGCCTCCAGCCAGTAAAGAACCAAGGTCCTCTGTCCAACAGCTCTTGAGGGCTGAGTCCTGTCAATAACTATGTAAGTAACCATAGAAACAGACCCTTTTCCAGTCAAGCATGAAATAGGACAGCAGCCCCAGCTAACATCTTCACTGCAGTCTTGTGGGAGATTTTGACACAGAGGCACTCAACTGAGCTGCACCTCGATTCCTGAATCACAGAAGTTTTAGGACAACTTGTTATGCAGCCATAGATAATATACAAACTGTAAGGGCAAAACTACGAGTCAGAGAGTTTTATTCTCCATCCTGGTTATTCTCTATCCTTCCTGCCATGGGGAGCAATATCTATGGAGGACAGAAAGACTCTTCTCTTTAATTCTTTAGCTCTCCTTATATATATATTTTTAATTGTTGACAGTATTACAGATGTCCTCCAAATTCCCCCCTTTTACCCTCCTCCTCCAGGGCTGCCCCACCACAGGCCTTCACCACACTATTGTCATCTACACTAATAAAAGAGAAACATGCAAATTGACTATCCCTTTGCTACACTACCAGCCAATCAGGAGTGGGTATGCAAATTCACCCAACAAAGATGGTGGTTAATTTGCATATGCAGGTTCGGAGCAAAGACTGAAGAGAGTGTAGAAGGAAGCCAAGCACTGCAGAAGGAAGGGAAGCAGCAGAGACGGGAGGGAGTGAGGCAGTAGAGATGGGAGTGAGGCAGCAAAGAAGGGATGCTTCACTCAGGCTGCAGGAAGCCATATTCTTGCAGGAATCTTTCTACAGTGGGCCTCTAGCTATATAATAAAAGGCTAATATGCAAATTGCCTGAACGGCAGAATGACCAGTTGCTGTGACATGCACTGACCACCAGGGGTCAGACACTCAACGCAGGAGCTGCCCCCTGGTGGTCAGGTGCACTCCCACAGGAGGAGCACTGATCAGCCAGAAGCCCGGCTCATGGCTGTGGAGCACAGCAACAGTGGCAGGAGCCTTTCCAGCCTCCACAGCCGTGCTAAGAATGTCTGATTGACAGCTTAGAAGTTCAAAAGACCTCCCCCAAGGGCTCCCGGCCTGAGAAAGGGCACAGGCCAGGCTAAGGGATACCCCCCTCTGTGCATGAATTTTGTGCACTAGGCCTCTAGTATGTATATAAGTTCTTTGGTTAAATTCTTCCCATTTTCACTCCTCTCCCCCCTCTGAGATATGGCAATACTGAACACCACACTCTGGAGATACTACCAACCAGAAAGTGGCCTCACCTGTTTCACAGCAGGCTCTGGCCATCTAAGTGGGGTGAGGCTCAGTTATTTTCTCCACTGGCAAAGAAATAGGCTTACAGGGTGGAGAGAGAAGGAAGTCCCAGGAGTCTGTCTTTGGTTTGTTTGTAAAGGTGAAATTAAGTGTCAGCTGATATATTTATAACCAAAATGCAACACTTTTTGAATGAATCCTGTTTTAAGGAGCAGTTATAGGGTTAAGCCTCATACTGACCTGCTGGCAAAGCTGAAAACAAGTCCCAGCTTAGAGGGCACAGCCCTCTTAGCATAATAAAGCTTGATCTTGTGACTGCTCCCTAGATCTTTCCTGGGTAGCTAATGGGCTGTGGGAGGTGCAGCAAGTGCTGCCAAAACAAGTGAAACTTACAAGAACATTGTAAATTACCTTGTTTACTTCTGACTATAAAATAAAGCATCAGCTTGCAGTCTGGATCTGTTCTGTGGTCTCAGCCAGGCACAGAAAATCCACCTAGACCCAGTGTACTCTCTTTGTCTGTCTTTTTTTCATCTTTCACCAGCCCTCCCTCAGGCTCGCCGAACTCTTGGCTATGCTGGTGCAGTGCAATGGGGAAACAGCTACACTAAGACCCAGTGCGTGGAAAACCAAGTACCACTGAGGAGCATAAATATGAAAATACATCAGTGAGAACACTGAGGGTAGATCCTTAAGTCACTGTCCACCTACGTGAAGACCCTAGAATTCACTTGGCCTCAATATCAGGGTTATCCATACCAGCCCAGGGACTCCACTAGCTCAGGTCCCATGCCTTGCAGTTATTTACTTTCTTCAGTTTTTGGTACACAGTTAGCAGGTGGAATCCAGACTTCTTCCTGTCAGGAAAGAGCAAATATTAACGTTAAGATAAATTAGCTGAAACCGGTTTGGCTCATTGGCTCAGTGGATAGAGCATTGGCCTTTGGACTGAAAGGTCCCAGGTTCAATTGTGGTCAAGGGCATGTATCTTGGTTGTGGGCACATCCCCAGTAGGGGGCGTGCAGGAGGCAGCTGATTAATGTTTTGCTCTCATCCATGTTTCTTTTTCAATTTTTTTAAAAATTAAATCTTTATTATTCCGATTATTACATTTGTTTCTTTTTTCCCCTCTCTAGCTCCCCTCCACCTGGCTCCCAACCTTCCCTTTACCCTTACCTCCCTCTCATTGACCTCATCCATAGGTGTATGATTTTTGTCCAGTATCTCCTTGTACACCCCTTACCCCTTTCCCCCTGAGAATGATCAGTCCACTCCCTTTCTGTGTTCCTGATCCTATTATATTCACCAGTTTATTCTGTTGATCAAATTTTTAATTCCCTTAATTTTTAGATTCACTTGTTGATAGATACGTATCTTTTGTTCATAATTTTTTATCTTTTACCTTTTTCTTCTTCCTCTTCTAAAAGAGTACCTTTCAGCATTTCATATAATACTGGTTTGGAATTGATGAACTTTAGCTTTTTCTTCTCTGTGAAGCTCTTTATCTTCCCTTCAATTCTGAATGATAGCTTTGCTGGATAGAGTATTCTTGGTTGTAGGTTCTTGCTATTCATCACGTTGAATATTTCTTGCCACTCCTGTCTGGCCTGCATCATTTCTGTTAAGAAATCAGCTGACAGTTATATGGGTGCTCCCTTGTAGGTAATGAACTGTTTTTCTCTTGCTGCTTTTAATATTCTCTCTTTGTCTTTTGCTCTTGGTATTTTAATGATGATGTGTCTTGGTGTAGTACTCTTTGGATTCCTTTTATATGGGCTTCTGTGTGCTTCCTGGACTTGTAAGTCTATTTCTTTTACCAGATGTGGGAAGTTTTCAGTCATTATTTCTTTAAGTAGGTTTTCAGTATCTTGCTCTCTCACTTCTTCTGGCACCCCCACAATTCTGATGTTGGTACACTTGAAACTGTCCCAGAGGCTCCTTACATTATCTTCACATTTTTGGATTCTTTTCTCTTCTTGGTTTTCCAGTTGAGTGTTTTCTGATTCTTTATATTTCAAATTTTTGACTTGATTCTTGCCTTCCTCTAGTCTGCTGTTAGGTCTCTGTATAATATGTTTTATTTCAGTCAGTGTATGTTTAATTTCTAGTTGGTTCTTTTTCATCTCCTCTTGGGTCTCGCTAACTTTATCCAACTTTTCTAGCATATTCTTGAAAAACCTTATAAGCGTGGTTTTGAACTCTATATCCAGTAGTTTGTTTTCCTCCATTTCTTTTGTTTGTGATCCCTTCCCTTGTCTTGGCATTTTCACTATGCTGGGGAAAATTCTGTGTTGGATTCAGCCTTTTGATACTAGACTTGCAAAACTGCAAAAGCCTCTCTGTTGAGCTTTGGATGGGTGGAATCTCAGGGTTTAATGGAACGCTTTGCCTTCCAGTTGGCCCTGCCCTCCATGGCCCCCGAGTAATCGCTGGAGCGGTCCCTGTGTGCATGTGCGCTCTCTCTTGCAGTGCCTCTAGACTGCTGCCTTTTCGGCTCCCCTGTGCTCCAGGACCATATGAATATGGGTCCCCAGGACTTTGCCCGAATCTGGGGTTTAGTGGAGCTAGAAGTGACGCAGTTGGGATGCTTTGTCTCCTGCCCTCTTGTGAAAGCCAGTGGCACAATCAGCAGTTGGTCTTCTGTGCGCAGCGCTGTGCATTCCACCCAACTTCTGCCCTCCTGTGACTCCCCCAATTTCCGTGCACTTCTCCCTTTTCACAGTCCAAACTCTCCCCGTATGAGTTTCGGCTGGACCTGGGGTTTAGCGTCATAGAATAAGGGGTTCAATGCCGGTGGGAGTCTCCCGCCAAAGAAAGCCAGCCAGGTTTCTGGCACCCGCTCTCTCCACGTGTGCGTCTCTGTACCTCAGCTTTTTGCAGCTCCTCTGGGTTTCTGTGAGCCCCTCTCTTTCCTTCTAGTTGTAGAATTTCCACTTAGTCAGCTTTTCTGTGGTTCTGGATGATGTCCTTTCTGTCTTTTAGTTGTAGTTTTGAAATTGTTGTGCGAGGCAGCAGTGTAGGTGTTTACTTATGCCGCCATCTTGGTTACATGGTCCCTCATCCATGTTTCTAACTCTCTATCTCTCTCCCTTCCTCTCTGTAAAAAAATCAATAAAATACATATTTTAAAAAAAGATAAATTAACCAAGTAGAGTTCCTACCTACTAGGAGGTTTAAAGAAGGCTTGAAATATATAATAACTACCTTGCAATAGATTCTATATATAAAAAACCCTACTATGCAAATAGAAATAGATAGAACGGGCGAAATAACCAACCAACCAACCAACCAACTAGTTGCTATGACGTATGCTGACCACTAGGGGGTATGTGCAGAACATGGTGGGCATGGGCAGAACATGGGACATAGTGGGCATTGGCCATGGTGGAATGGTGGAGCAGGTGAGCAGGGTGCCAGACCAAGGCTGGGCAGTTTCTGTCATTGAGGCGAGCCTCTGGTGGTTACTGAAAATTCTTTGCTCCAGTATGGCCCCACCCAGCCCTCACACCCACTGCCAGTGCCTGGTGCCAGCCCCGATTGTTCTGAAGCATTTCCATCACCGGGTATGAGTGGAGCTGGCGCTATCAGTGCTTAGGAGCTGCGGCAGTGGGAGTGGGGCTGCTGGCAGACAGGAGACCAAGGCCACAGTGGGAGGGGTGGGGAAGAGGTTCGGAGGATGGGCTGAGACCCGTCCCTGTGCCTACCACAGCCTTGCAGCCTATAGTTCCTTTTAAGGTGCACAAATTCATGCACTGGGCCCATAGTGTGATAATAAAAGAACTCTGCTGATGTTTCCCTTCCTGAGTTCCTGGACTCTTAATTACTGTTAAGAAGACTCTTTTAACACAGTTTTCAGTGTTTTAAGAAGTAAGAAAAACTATATAGTTACCTCTGTATGGCCACACAGAATAACCAAAAGGTCTTTTTTTTCCTTCTTCATGGAAACATTCTCTCATAGGAAACCAAATTCCATCCCCTCAATTTTAGGAGCAATAAATGACATATTAGTTTAAAGCATGTAACAATGGTTTGATATATACTAGTACATATACTGCAAAATGGTTACCACAAATTTAGTTAACAGTCATCACTTCACATAGTTACAATATTTTCTTCTGATGAAAACTTGTTCTCTTAGCATCTTTCAAATATACAATATAGTATGTATTAATAACTATAGTCACCACACCATACATTACATCCCTAGAACTAACTTATATAATAACTGAAAGTTTGTACCCCTTGATCACTTTTCCCCATTTTGCTCCTTTCCCCCCCACCACAAGTCTATGTTCTGTATCTGAGTTTGAGGAAATCAAATTTATTACATAGTAAGTATATAGCATCTTTCAAAAACAGATCTACAAATGAAAATAAAGAATATATTCTTTACCTTGAAGAATGGGGATCACTAGTTTTGATCATCTCTCTTACTTGAAAGATAAAAACACAGGTTGTGTGATGTCAAGTGACAGCTGTTGTGTGGCAAAACTGTGTCGAAGACTTTCTTTTCCTGAAGTATGGGGACCCAGCTCTCCCAGCAAAGATTAAGAGGAGGTGGGATCTCTAGGGTGTCCCAAACGTGTATACACTCGCTTTGAATAATTATAAAGGCAGTGTTTGCATTTCATTTTCAAAATTGATCTATCAGCTGTTAAGGGTGAATACATTTTGGGGGGTCACCATATACAGTACTAGTATCTTTGAATTACGCTCTTTTTCCGTGCATGGCCACCAGGGGGCGCAGGCGCCTTTTGTACCACAGATGGGAAACTCCACCTAACACCTGGGTAGAAGGAAGCATCCAGGACCCAAGAGGGTTCAAATAGCCTGGCCACTCACGGACTGTGAGCTATCTTTATGGGAGGCGATGAAATCAGCACGGAGCACATGCTGAGACAGCAGAAGAGGGCAAAAAGTCTGTTAGAATTGAGAAAAATATTACAGCAACTTTAACCTGAATGCACAGAGCAGATTCTTTTCTGGACTTGAGAAATGAATCTTCAGACCCGTCAGTCCCATTTATTGAGAGCCACTCTTGCTGGGTTTGTTATGTGTCCCCCAAGAAAAGAGGACAAAGAGGGAAGAGAGAAGGGGGGGAGGGGAGAAGAGGGGACGAAGAAGGGGGGGGGTATTGTGAAGTCCTCACCCCCTTTTCAGAAGGTATAACCCACCTGGGAATCTCTGCACCACGTAGGAAGCGAGAACGGCTTAAGCTTCCCAGTAAAAATATTTTTACCTACAACCCTGGCTCTATACTTTACCAATCAATTATTTCTCCTCTATTACAGTGGGTATTATCCCTGATTTATAGATATGGAAACAGCCCTCTCTCCCCCTTCCCCCCCCCCCCCCCCGAGAAATGGTGATTTCCCCAGTCATACAGATTGTCAGTGGCGGGTGTTCTGACTTCAGCAATGAACTGCCTAATGAAGGGTCCCCACTGCCTAACATCACGAAATCCGAATTCTTCCTTCCCGCCTGCCCTTTCGCAATTCATTTCGTTATTTCCTCTAGGACTACCTTAGATTAACCGTTCAAATTAACGTTATTAGATTGCCGCTCTCCCTCGCATTATAGCAGAAATCACACTGGGGTTAGAGCGCTTTGTCTGCGAGACACTACTTTGTCCCCGCCCCGCAATGAATGAGTCTCGAGGGCCCGGATCCCAATACAAAACGCGGCACTCGTAGCGAGCGGCTGTCGAGCGGAATCGAACGGAATCGGGGTCAGAGAGACCTACCTAACTCGCCCGTCCTCCGCCCCGCGGCGGCGGCACCTGCCCGCGCTCGGTCCTCTTCCGGGGCCTCTCCGCTCCCTCCAGGGGACCGGGAGCAGGAGCGGGAGGCGGAGGTAGGGGAGCCGCGGCCGGCAGGGCAGCGGCCGGGCGCGGCCCCTTTAAGGAGGAAGGCGGGGCGCGGCCCCTTTAAGGAGGAAGGCGGGGCGCGGCCAGGTAAGGGGCGGGCCCGCGGGCGCCGCGGCGCTGCGAGCCGGCGCTGGCCCGGGAGCCGGATTTGGAGCGCGCGCGGCGCCGGCGGGGCCGGAGGGGGCGGCGCGGCCGAACCTCCCGCAAGTCTCGGACGCTCCTCCTCGCCGGCCGCCGCCGCCGCCCACCTCCGCCTCCCGCTCCCGGCCCGGCCCGGCGCGGCGCCACTTCCGGCCGCTCCCCCGGGACGCGCTCGCCGCGGACGCGCTCACCTGCCGGGGCGCCCGGGCTCCAGGATGAAGGACCGGCTGGAGCAGCTCAAGGCCGTGAGTCCCGCCGCCCCCGGGAGCCGGGCCGGGCCGGGGCCGGGGCCGGGGCTGCGGAGGGTGGCGCTGCGCGGGAGAGGGACTTCCCTCGTCTCCCCAAGTCCAGGCTGGAGGGGGGCCGCGTGAGGCCTGCCCTCCGCCGGCCGCAGCCACATCCCGCGTCCATTCCACCCTCTCCCCCCTCCCGCCTCCCATGGGGATCATGCGCCGGTGATTCATCGCTGGACTGCGATTTTCCTGGAGTAGCCTCCCCTCTGTCCTCACCCCCAAACTGGACAGTTAGTCCGGAGCTGGGGTCCACGGGGGTGCGTGGGCCTGGACGAGCTCTCTGTGAGATCTGGGGGTCACCCGCTGCCTGGCAGGACGCCCAGAACTGGCTGCTGGTCTCCTCCTTTCCCTGTTTCCCTCCTGAGGGACACCCAGCCCACCTGCCCCCCTCTCCCGGGGAACACAGCTCAGGGCTTCTGGGGGACCTCCTGAACTGGGTGTGAGCTAGTTAGCTCTGGGGGGGTCTATAATTATTAATTCCCCACCCCCAGCATCCCCTAGACAGCTGTGGTGGTGGTGGGGCAAATGATCTGAAAGTAGCCCGCCCGCCTCCAGCTCTGCTGCGCAAAGGCTGTAAAATCTTAGGCTACTAACTCTTCCCAGCAACCATTTCCTTATCTGTCAAATGGGGATGTGCATGCCTTAGAGAGATCGGTTATGAGATGAAATGACATAATGAGACTTAATATAGAGAGGAGTGTTAAAGCATAATAGGTTTTGGAGTCAGATAGTCACAGACTCATTCAACAAATAATTATCGAGTGCCGTCTAGGGACAGGCCTGGTGCTAAAAACCTTGGGCACAGGCTGCTCCGCCTTAATGGAATGAAAAATCTTAGCTCTTGACAAAAGCAGTCCATCTCCATGGGAGTTTATGCAGGAGCCACTAGCTAAGCTACCTGTTAACTTTTGAGTCAAAAAGTATTGTCATCTGTAAAGTAGGTGGTTGTGAGTACTAACCCCTTAAAAGAGCACGCAGAGCCCTCTTGTGTGGTGTGTGGCACCTAGGGGACTAGTAAATGGCAACATAATGCTACTAATTGTTAAGGCTCTTTGGAAGAATAGAGACCTCATACAGGTGTGAGGAACTCACAGGATGACGTCACAATTGTTTTCCTTTTTCTCCCTTGGGTGAGATCTTCATGACCTTTCACCTGCTGTAGGTAGTAGGGCAGCAGAGGAGGCAGGTCTGTGAGGAAGGGAGAGAAGGGAAGGGACAGTTGTGGGATTGAGCCTTTCTGCTTTCTGTCATCTGAGCCTCACAATGGTTTCTCACAGGGCAGAGTATATATAGCCATTATTTTTTAAAAATGTATTTTTATTGATTTCAGAGAGCAAGGGAGAGAGAGAGAGAAACATCAATGATGAGAGAGAATCATTGATCGCTGCCTTCTGTACACCCCACACTGGGGATTGAGCCTACAACCCAGGCATATGCCCTGACTAGGAATCAAACTGTGACATTGTGGTTCATAGATCGCAGCTCAACCACTGAGCCATGCTGGCTGGCGGCCACTATTTTTGTAGGGGAGGAGACTAGAGCTCAGCCCGAGTAGGAGGGATGCCCCAGGTCCCAGAGCTATCATAAAACAGTGCAAACTGAAGAGCAGGCAGAGGTAGTTCCCTTCGCTTTCTTAGTTAGGGCTCCATTTCCAAAGGAAGATACCCTGTGGCCTCTTTCAATAGCCCATTGTCAACAACTAGCAAAGAACCTTCACCAAGCTTTGAATTCCAAGTATAAGTTCAAGCTTCCTTATTACTCCCTGGAACAAGGAGCTAATAATACTGTTTCCTCCCTTTACCTCTTGGGGTGGTGGTGCAAAGTGAGACTGCAGACGGTGCAGCTGTTAGGGAAATGCAGTTACTATGGGATTGCAGGTCTGAATTAACAGGTGCTCTAGGGCTTTGGAGCAGGGAGATGTGTGGGACTGGGCTGCAGGTTCAAAGGGTCTAGCTGTGACCCTGCCATTTTAGTAACTGTTTCTTTGTGTCATTTTCTTTTTTAAAATATATTTTTATTTATTTCAGAGAGGAAGGGAGAGGGAGAGAGAAAGATAGAAACATCAATGATGAGAGAGAATCATTGATCAACTGCCTCCTGCACACCCCCTTGACTGGAATCGAACCTGGAACCCTTTAGTCTACAGGCCTATGCTCTATCCACTGAGCCAAACCAGCGAGGGCCCTTTGTGTCATTTTCTCTCTCTGCTTCTCTGTTCCTCCTTTGTAAAACAAAGAATTTGGTTGCTCTCAATATTAACGTTTTCCTGAAGACTGCTAAGGTTATATAAATTTTAGTTTCTAGTTCAGTTACTCTCTTCCCCTCCTCCCCAGGCCAGAGACAGCTCTCACTGCCATAAGATAACCATCTTCTCTCTTGATTTCTTTTATCAGGGAAAAACATTTGTTAATCTGCATGAAACCAGTTTCACACTGAGCAGCCTTTGCAATCTCTTTCCGAGGCATCTTTCTAAACCCTGGGGGAGGAGAGCTGATAACTGCCTCCAGAGAGCTGGAGGGCAGTCCTGTGCGGAAGGTTAGGTTAGGTTTGCTCTGTATAGCTACAGAGAGAAGTTGATGGGTGGAAATTATAGTTCTGCACTAAAGCTTTTTTAGTGGTCAGCTCTGCCCAGGATCAGCTAGGCTGGCTGGAAAGAGCTTGTGAATCCTTTAGCATGGGAGGGAGGAGGCAAGAATTTGTTGGAACATTGCAGATAATAGGGATTTGAGTATCTTTGAAGAAGGGGAGGCAAATCAGGTGGTGTAAGGCCTCCATCTACACTGAGGATGTGTGGCTGTGTAAAATGTTTCATTGTGAGCCTGTGCTAAGCACCTGTTAAGCTCTGGAGTCTATAGGACTTAGATCTCAGACTTGCATCTGTAAAGTGGATCCTCATTAGCTGGGTGAAATGAGGTGAGTCATGATAATCACCCACCCCAGGAAGGATGAAACCCTCTAACTTGCCCTATTGGGAGCAGCATCCACACTTGAAGGGTACACTCTCCTGTGGCCATGGTCACAAGGCCTGACTAACCTCTTGCAGTGCTCCTTCTCCGGGGCTTCTTCTCGGCAGTCAGCTTCTTTAGCGACTCGGACAGGCTCGCCAGGAATGCGCAATGCCTACTACACCTCGCCTATCTCACAAGGCGGGTCCTGCTGATTTCTCACTCGCTGAACTTTGGATCTGCTAAGTCCAGATGATTGCTGTCCTGGTCCTCTTTAATAGGTAGTTAGTTACCTATTAGACATTCAGTAAACATTTACTGAGCACCTACTGTGTGCCAGGTCCTTGGGATGGTGCTGGGGTATAATGGTGAACACATTTTCCTGGGTCTTAGGAATTTCCCAGACAGACAGGGAAACAGACACATGATGTCGTTTTTGTGATAAAACTTCAGGAATACCCTGTGCGAGATGGTGACTGGGTATCAGGGAGTGGGGACACTTCCCAGAAGAAGTGTGCTTAAGCTCAGGTTCCTCTTCAAGGCTTCCAAGTAAGGCAAGGATCCTGAATTTTCTCCAGCACTCTCCCATGGGTGAATGTCCCACGTCTACACTACGATCATGGCTCTTTAACCTCTCTGTGGTGGGTATGCTCATGCTCATTCTTTTCGACATCATCCTGCTGGGCATCATGTTAGCCAGAATTAGTACATAAAGTCCTGGTCTTAAAGAGTCAATGGCCATATAGGGAAAACAAGGGCTGTAAATTATAAAAAGAAACTCCCTCCCCCATAGTCAGAGGTAGATAACGATAATAGAGAAGCCAGTGATGTATGGAATAGAGGTCAAGGACTTTGGACCTTGTTGGAGATGGATCTACAGAGGAAGAGAGATGACTTGGGATGTACTGGCCCCTCCAAAACCAACACCTAATGACATCAGCCACCTGAGGCTCTAGAGGCCAGCCTTACTGTTTGCTCTTTCTGTTCTGTCTTGTGTCCTAAAGGGCTTGTCTTTGGTCCCTTCCCCATCTGAAGTTCTAGTGTGTTTTGGGGATCACAGTTACTCAGGATAACGGTGTAAGTTCAGCCCCATGGAAGCACAGACCTGAATTTCCCCTTTAAAGCTTAATTCATTCTGTAAATATATATTGAGCTCCTACTATGTGCCAGGTGCTTTGGCTCATAATCACATCTTAACGTCCTTACTTGAGATCCCATCCTTCAGTGATAAGACCTCTACTAGCCAGTGATTTCTTCCCCAGCTCCTCTCTCTTCCTGGGAGGGTTCATTCCCTGGGTGAGCTGTTTTGCTGTGAGCAGATGGGAAGCAGAGCTGAGATGAGTGCAACAGGGATTGGGTAGGGATTACAGACCCATCAGCTGGAAGCCAGAAGAGAAAATGCTCGGATAAAAGAAGGGGATTAGTTTTATTTATATTCCTGTGAGTGTAGACGTGTTAGGGGGTGTGGGGCTTGAGGGACTGGCAGTCACTGAGGGAGAAATGCTTGTTCATGTGTCCTCCCTTTCAGTGTTCTGTTCCTCTTTGTCAAAGCCATGCCAAAAGTCATCCATCACAGGCAGTGCTCCCTAACTGGAGCCTAGAATATTCTCCCTCCCTTCCAGCAGCCCTCATGGGCCGAATGTTGCTTTGCAGTGAAATACCTTTCTTCTAATAAGTCAGTGGGGTTATTTGTTACCATGGAGTGGATTTCAACCCATCTTCCTATTTTTCTTCTTCTTTTTTCTTTTTTTTTTATGAGATGGACTCAGTCTTCTAGGTCCTCTTGTCTTTAAGATTGATGGCTCTAGTCTGCATCATATCAACGGCAGTAACAACAATCATTTATTGAGCAGCTACCTACTATAGGACATGACTTGTGTTAGGTGCCTTATATATTTTGTCTCTTATCCTCTCAACTCTGCAAGGCAAGGTGCTGTTACATCATTCTCATTTTATAGGTAAGGAGCTTGAGGCACAGAGTAGATTGAGATCTCCAGCTCAAAAGTAGTGGGATCAAGAACAAGTATATCTTCCTTGCATTATTATGTTGCCCTATACCGTATTTGTTCATCTCCCCAACTACTGTATGCACAGGCAGTGGCAGATGGGGCTCAGTGCCTAGCACTCTGTGTGATAGTTACCTATTAAACATTTGTTGACTAATCAACAGCAGTTTGGCCCTTATACATGCCTTATTCATTATTATGACTTACTCCTCCCTCTCCATTCCCTATGGGTTGGTGAATCCTTACTTGCCAGAAGTTCAACATTAACTCTGGGAACCCAGACATTGGCTGATGGAGCCAGAAGTCACTGGTTCCACCCTCAGGGACATGGATGGATGAGTTTCAGGGCTCCTAGCTATAGCCCAACCCCCAGCCCATTATGTCATGGAAGGTTGCTCTTATTCAGAGAGAAAACGAAGGGAAAGATGTGGATTCCACAGTGAAACTCTGCCTCATTTCCCCCTGGCCAATCTGAAACATCCATTAGGGTTCAGTTCTAATATCATCACTGCAGAAAAACTTTCAGACCCTGAGCAGACAGCATTTACTCTGCCTTCCTGGGACCTCCACAAACTATTTTTGTTGATATATGAAAGCAGTTACACACTGATTAATTTCAGAAGTTTTCTGCCCTGTGATGTCCTGCTCTCTGAGATAGCGTAGACCAGTGGTCGGCAAACTCATTAGTCAACAGAGCGGCAAACCACGGCCCGCAAGCTGCATGTGGCTCGGGAGCCGCAGTTTGCTGACCACTGGCAGAGAACCTGAATGCCTCATTTCCCCTGTATGTTCACTTCCCAGTCCACAGCCGACACAGCTGTCACCCATACCATTAGTGGATGAATGGGGATGTTCTGCCAATGAACTTGCCTGGAGACTCTCCAGTCCCCGAGGGGCCTGATCTTCAGCCACCTTCCTATTAGGCCCCTCTGCCATTTCCTCCCCTCACCACTGTCTCCATTGTTAGGTCAGCCTGTTTCTGGCATTGTAACCTTTCTAAGGCGACATTCCCCAGTCTCTGTCTAGAGACTGAGTGAAATTCAGCCCCCACCTAAAGAGATCAGGTGTACTGTCTGGTGTGTTTAATTGTCTGGGTTAGGGCAGCTTGGTAGGGCATCAGATTTGCTTTTATTTTTAAAATTGACTTTAAAAAAAAATTCTAGACTAATTTTAGCTGTACAGAAAAGTTACAAAGATAGTACAGAGAGTTCCTGTCTACCCCTCACCTGGTTTCCTCCATTGTTAATGCCTTAAATTACCATAGTACATTGGTCGAAACTGAGAAACTGATATTGGTACATTACTATTCACTGACATCCAGAGTTTATTTGGTTTTCACTAGTTTTTCACGAATGTCCCTTTTTCTGTTCGAGGGTTCAGTCCAGAGTACCACACTGTGTGTAGTTGTCATGTTTTCTCAGCTTCTCAGTCTTGTGTTTCACCACCTGAGGGGGTGGCATCTGCATTTAGTGTGTTGGAAGTGCGTTTCCGCTGGCCGGTGATGCGTGCTGCAGCTGGGGTGGGTTGCTGTTAGAAGGCACCACTCTGTGATGTTTGAGAACCGGGGCCCTGCCACCAGCTTCCCAGGCTGTCCTGGTTCAGGCACGTGCTATCTGCTTGATCTTAGCGGGTTACTGGTCATTTTTATGTTTAGTTTTCTAAGCTGTCAGATGAGGAGGTCTCCAGAAGGTTGTTGTGAGATGAAGTGCCTTAGTAAATATAGAGCATGTGTCTTAGAAGAACACTTAGCACATGTGGAGTGCTCACAAATGTTATCTTTATAACATTAAAAAATTA
>PVJN01043294.1:0-17858 GCA_004026805.1 Lasiurus borealis | reverse complement strand
GAGAGAACAGAAGGAGAAAAACAAATCGTCTCAATAAATTATGCTGCCCCACGCAGGACTAGCAGCGGCCATTTCAATCGTCTTCATTCGAAAACTAATTAAGAAAATAACCCTCAGAGCAGCCCAAGGACTGGGGGCCCGACGCCGGGCTTTGGTCGAGCTTCCTGACGGTCAATAGAGAGGCAGGCAGGCCGCTCCCGCTCGGAGCTCGCTCTGGCTGCAAGGCAGCGAGGCCCTGTGCTCGCCGGCGCACATGTGAATCCTAAGTGAACTCTCCCCGCTTCTGGGCACATCTTTCTGGCGCGGCCCCCCTGCAACCTCCGGTCCCTCCGCGGCTTCCTTCCATTCTCACCCCCGGCCCCCGGGAAGCGGCTGAGACACTTCAAAAGTCAGTCACTCAGACACGGCTTTGGCGGTTGGAATATAAATGTCCCAGAGTCTCGACATCTTCTATGGGGATCTGTAAAGAAGACTTCAAAGAGACAGCTCTCCTGCTTTGAGAATTTCCCCCCTCTAAGTCATAAATAAAAATAACTGCTCCGTGCTGCATAGCTCTGATCTCACCCAGGGACGGGTTTATGAAACAGGCCTGCAAGACGGCCAGGGATCACTCACACCCGCCAGGCCCGAGCGAGTGCTCGTGGAATCTCTGGGGTCATCCATCCTCTCCCAAACCCTGTCGCTGAAAATCAGGCTTTATGTGTCAGGGGAGGGGGGGTAGATTATCGTCAGCCATTCGTGAGGACCGAATCGGTGTTTGAAAAGGAGGAAAACTGTCTCTTTTCTGAAATTAAAAACTCAGCGTGTCTGACTTCTGGGTATGGCATATTCTCCTGTATTAAAGAGCATTTTTATTACTCCTTGTGTATAGGATTGAGGGTAATGTGGGAGTTAAGAGGAAAGCTTAGCAGTGAGCTAGGGCCCACCCTTCCAGTTAAATAGTATAAGGAAACACCCTGGAAGGATTTACACCTGGAGGAAAAGGACTGAGGGAAGATGAAGTGAGCCTTCTGAGTCTGATCCTCAGCTTCCCTCCTAGGAAAATGGGATGAGAGCACCTACCTTAGAGACGGAGAGGAGGGCATGAGGTGACGGCTGGGAAAAACAGCGCCCGGTGGGTCGTGAGAGGTGAATCAATGTGAGCGGCCGAGGCAGCCGCCTTGGCGCCTAACAGCGCTGTTAATCCCACCTGCCCGTCACATCATCTGTGCTGTTTTATCAGCAATGCTCAAGCAAGCCCAGCTGCGGACATTCTGAGTCCATCGGTCTGGGGTGGGGTCCGGTGTAGGTGCAATGGGAGGAATAGATGACTCTGAGGGGCAGCCAAGGTTGAACTCTACTGGCCTAGGTGGTCCACAGAGAAAGGCAGAGGCCTCGTATCCTCAATACAGTGGTACCTCGAGATACGAGTTTAATTCCGTAACCTTGAGGCGTGGGAAACTGGTGGGTGGTGTGCAGCCAGCCGATCTGCATGATTACTCCTATCTCAAATGTTGCTCGTATTTCAAAGCAAAAATCGCTCGCTCGAGGGCTCGTATCTCAAAAATCTCATATGTTAGGGCACTCGTATCTCAAGATACCACTGTACTGGCTAATACCAGGCAGAGGGTAAAGAGAGAGGGGGTGGGGGAAGGGGGAGAGTACAATATAAAATACTATAAGGTTAAAAAAACTTTTTCAGCCCAGCTGGTGTGACTCAATGGGTTTGAGTGTGAACCTATGAACCAGGAAATCACAGTTCAATTCCTGGTCCGGGCCCATGCCCAGGTTTGGGGCTCCATCCCAGGAGGGCTGCTTGCAGGAGGCAGCCAATCCATGATTCTCATCATTGATGTTTCTCCCTCTCTCTCTCTCTCCCTCTCCCTTCCTCTCTGAACTCAATAAAAAATATATTTGAAAATATTTTTAATGACTTTTTTTTTCCATAGCAAGTGTGTGGTTGCTACATACAAAAGATAAATCACAACGGCCAACCTCATCGGAATGGAGTGATTAGAAAGGCTGAGCGACAGTCTGGTTAGAACAAGGCTCTCATCTGTCTGTGCGGCTGGGCAGCGTGCTGCCATGGCTGAGAGACGGGAAAACACGCCCGGATTCACGAGGGGGGCAGTCATTTAATGCAGAAACCAGTTAACGGAAAGAGACCGCGGCTGGACAACAGATAGGACTTCGAACAATACTGCATAGTGTCACGAGACAGCTCTTACACAGCGGATCTGTTTCCCTCCTGGTTCCGATTCCGGTACGAGGACGGAGAAGAGACTTCAATTAAGAAATAAATAAGGCAACAGAAGGAAGAATCCTCCTGTGACAAGGAACGTCCACAGACATTTGGTGCTGACACGACGAGACACCATCAGGACAAAGTTCGGAAGAGGCCGTGTGAACGTGTAACAAGCATGGTCCCACGACCGGGACATCAGCCTTGCTCTGTCATGAACCTTTTTTTTGCAAACAGAAATGATGCTCGGGTAACTGTTATATACAAACGCTCTGCGGTCAGTGGCAACCACACCGATCCTTCCACCGCCACCTCCTCTCGGTCTAAAACCTAGACGTGTCCCGTGGCACTGGCTCACGATTCCTCACAGTCAAAGCAGACGTAGTCGTGAAAGCACTTGAATCCACAGTCGTCTTGTCCTCAGGAAGGTGGGGCGGTTTGGCGTGACTCTGTATCCGTCGTCCAGAAACGGCTGGCAGGCCACAGGCTGGAATGTAAAAGACCGCTTTGTGCTTGGGATCCTGACGCGAACGCCACTCCGTTCCCCTCGGGAGTCGTCGTCTGCCCTGTGGCCGGGCCAGCGAGCGGTGGCGCGGAGCGTGGACAGTCATACTGTGGAGTCCCTGCCAGACTTGAGCTGTGCGAGCTTGGTCCGGCTAATGAGGGGGTAAGCGATGCACAGGCCTCCCGCGGCCACGATGAGGCCTAGGCTGCACCAGGCGCAGAAGATGGACCAGCTGTAGCCGTGCTCCACGTCCCCGGGCAGGCTGTAGATGAGCTTCGGCAGGCGGTGCAGGTCATAGGAGATGCTGGCAGCGTACGTGCAGAGGGAGATGGTGCAAAATATCCCTATAGATAATACAGACAGAATGAAGGACCGGTTACAGTGTCGCCGGCTACAGGCAGGGCAAAAGCCGGACTGGCCTTTGGGAGAATCAGACCGACCGATGAGGCAAACGCCGCAAATTAAGAAAGGATCTACGGTATAATTTTTCTGGACTTGCATTACTTCATTCGGCAAAGATTGGCAAAACCTCCATGCGCCAGACAGTAGGCTAGGCATGGTAGACACAGGAATGAAGAACACAGGGGACAATTCTAATAATTTGAATTACAGTGGTACCTCGAGATTACCAGTGCCTTAATACGAGATTTTTGAGATATGAGCAACATTTGAGATAGGAGTAATTGCACGGATAGGCCTGCTGCACGTGACCCACCAATTTACCGCAACTCAAGTGTCTCATAGTTCCCCACGCCTCAAGGTTATGGAATGAATTAAACTCGTATCTCGAGGTACCACTGTATTCAGAATTATCTTGCTTGAGTGGGATATTTAAATTTATATTTGTTTCCTTTAAAAGTTAATAAAAATTGTAATTAATTCTAAAGCTCTTCCAAGGTAAAAGTTTTCATTTCCCTGGTCCCATACCTGATTTGCCCCATGTTTATATAGCTGCAATCATCCTACAAAACCGGCTTTCTCTTTGAATTACCACCAGCATTAGTGCTAGTCATGTTGCCTGTAAATAATACTTAAAATTAGTTTTTACAAGTGCTAAGTCATTTCTTAAGTTACACAGCCTGGCACATACTAGGGCCTGAACCAATCATATGGGGATTGCATGTGTGTGTGTGTGTGTGTGTGTGTGTGTGTGTGTGTTTTAATGAATGACTAAAAGCTTTTAAATAATATAATTAAATCCAGGAAATTGGAAATGATGGAAAAATAGGTGAGTAAACAGGTCATATACTTCAACCACACCGAATGTAGGCGATTTGGGTGATATGAATGGACAGACCTGAAATTTTACTTTTTTTATACCAACACATGTATCACTGTCCTTCCACTAAAACCGGGGCGCTGATAAAAATTCCCCAAACACAGGCTTTTTTTGTATTCAAGTGATGCTCCTGTCCCACCACAATGGACCCCCAGGGATGGTCCTTTGGATGGGCGGGCGATCGGAATGAGACTGTTGCTGAGCTGAAGATGGGCAATAAAAGCCAGACCTGGTTCCCTCTGACCCATGGGAACGCCCACTTTGGTGCCAGTGTGACATGGCTCTCCTGCGTTCTTTGGTTTATCCTGTGTACAGTGGAGGTCACACCAATTTGCCGGGAACTTGTTGTGGTGACTTTAGGGGTCTCTGCAGCCTCTCCATAGGAAGCGGAGGCACAGATTTGGGGATACAATAACGCCCCCTTTGAAAGAGAGTGCTGGGGACCAGAAGCTCTCCCAGGAAAATAAACTCAGAGCCAGCAGCAATCAGGAAGAAATAAAGATGTCCTGAATGCAATTTTTTAAGTGCAGCAATCCTGCCTCCACTCAAATCACGTAAGAGCCCATCACCTGAATGCTTTTCCAAATGTTCATTTTAGTAAAGAAATGTTTTCAATTAAAAGGATGCATGATCTGAGATAATGTGATATTTTCTACTCGGCCTGATTCTGTTTTTAAACTCTACAGTGATTGCCTTTCTACAAAGGATAAAAATCTTGTCTTCCGAGTCCTTGCTCCGGAATATAAAGGCAAACATGTCACTTTGAGTTCTCCAAAGAAAGATCATCACAGAAATAATTCTTTCATAAAGAAATGAACCAGGCAAAAAAAAAAAAAATACTCCTCTGCTCTTTTCAAATCTTGTGAAGAGCAAATGTTCTTACATCTACAAGAATGTTCTCCCTGGCACCAACACAAAGACAGTGTTTATATATCACAAGGTCCTTCTAACCAATTCTGGGGATAGAACAATAAGGCAGTTAGAAAAAAATCTGATCTTCAACAGGTACAAGATAATAATAGAAAAATGACCCGTTTGCAGGAAAAGCAGCTCCATTCTGCATTTAACTGTCTGCACCCTGCGGAATGCTTAAAACAAAGCTTTTTGCCCTGGCTGGGTGGCTCAGGTGATTGGAGCACTGTGCCATACACCAGAAGGTTGTGGGTTCGATTGCTGTTCAGGGCACATAGGTTGCAGGTTTGATGCCCAATGAGGGCTCATAAGGGAGGCAACCAATTGATGTCTCCCTCAAATCTATGTTTCTCCCTTCCTCTCTTACAAAAAAAAAAAGGAAAGAAAAAAATCAATAAAAAATATATATCCTTGCATGAGGGTTTAAAAAAAAGTCTTTTTATAAGTAACATGGTTTTAATGACCTCTGAAAGCTTGAGTCCAAACTTAGACTTTTAAGCATCCTTTGATGTCCAAATGCAATAGGCTGAGATGCAGGAAATGCATCTTCCGGTCCCCAGATCCACTGCTAATCACTGTGCAACCTTGAAATTACTTAGCCTCGCTGAGCCTCCATTTCTTCGTCTAGGAAGAAAAGAGGGGTGGTGGGGAGCTGGTTACTGAAGTCCCTTTACAGTGTCAAATTTCTGCCATTCAGTTATTCCAAAATGTGGCATAGTTCCCGAAAACGTCCTAGCGAATCTCATATCTGGTAATACGCACCTAAATAAAAAGTTGTCTTGGATTTTTCTTTCTGTATTGACTCCCTTTGATTTTGCATTAAACGTTGATTTTTTGTAGCGCCTCTCCCCTGCCAGCTCCATAAAATTGCGTTTGGTGGAATGAAGTTTAGCACAACCCCGCCAGCTCACAAGAACAGAAAGGGATGATCAGAAGCCACACAACCTGCAGATGTAATGGAGGCTGGTTTTCTCCGCCCTCGGCGTCAGGAGTGGTGGTGCTCTCCCTGGGCACGTGGTGTGTGCTTCCTATGTGGACACTGTGAATGTGTCACTAATAAAATCTTTCTTGGTCTGAGTTGCCAGAAAGCAGAAACTCCCCTAAGACTAAATCAGGGGCCCACCACGGGCAAAAGTCGGAGACTTTCTGGCATGCTTTTTTGCTACTAAGCACACCCTTGGAAACCTGATTGCTCATCTTATTTTTATGGCTTAGTTGTATTTATTTTATCATAAAATATTATATGCAGTTCTGTTCCACGTAAATTCTTTTTGGAACAGGGCACTCCTCAAACAGTGATGAAAACCTGCTTTATTTTCTAAGGCCTTGACTCACTCAGCTGACAGTGGTAGAAAGGGTTACCATGAGCCCACAAATATGCCTCCGTCTGCCCTTCCCCCTTCCCACAAATGCCCCCACAGGCTGGTGTTGAGTGACATGTTTTAATCTTTCCAAGGTGTCCTTGAAGTTGTTCCGAATGAGAGGAAAGCCAAGATTAACGAAAGAGTAGATCTAAGAGTTCCTCCTTTTGAGAGGCTCACATCTCTAAGAAGTCCCCACATGTATCATCTGTAGGATAGGCAGGACTGTTTTTTGAAATATTACAAGGAAAGGTACTGAGACGAGACAAAGCATTGTTTCCAAAGCTTTTGTAAAAGGAGGCCTGACCCATTCTAGGTATTAGGTAAAATGCTCAGTGGACAGAGTGTCGGCCTGCGGTCAAGGGCATGTACCTCAGTTGCGGGCACATCCCCATACTGGGGCGTACTGAAGGGAGCTGATTGATGTTTCTCTCTCATCGATGTTTCTAACTCTCTCTTCCTCTCTGTAAAAAGTCAATAAAATATATTTAAGAAAAAAAACAACCCACATCTAACTTAAAAGGCACCAAGAAAAAGTGTTGTTTAAATGACGAAACCATCTTTGTTGTACCTGGATTGTTAGTCCTAGGCCACTTTTTATACCATGGAATTCCATTTTGGTTCTATATCTCTGATAAAAAAAAACAAAAAACATAACATGCTAATTAGACCAGACAGCTGAATGACCTTCCAGATGTCCTTCCGGATGAAGCCAAGGCTTTGAGGGCTGAACCCCTTGCACAATTTCGTGCATGGGCCTCTAGTTTTAAATAATGCTGCCTTTTTGTCAGTAGCCATCTAGTTAATGGGACAGAGGCATGAGAAGATAAGGTACCACCCCCACATTCAAAAGTTCCAAATGTAGTGGTTCTTCCTAGAATCCATGAGGAGAGAAGCTGTCTCTCCTCCATTCTTCTCCTAGGTTTTTCCCTTCCTTCTTCCTTCTCCTCTGACCAACTGGGAGTGACCTGTGGCTACCATGGATACCATTCAGCCCAGCTGGTGGTGCCCAGGGAGGAAAGTCCCAAGCTCAGTCCTGGCTATTGCCGGGAGCATCTTCAAAAGGGTGAATAATTACTGGTTCTGAAAAGCCCTGCATGCAGCTCCTTTTCTTATAAAATATTAAGAGGGTTTCTGCCAATATTCTTAATTAGAAAATATCATGATATCACAAGATTATAGGGCTGGAAGGGATATTTTCGGGTCGAGACAGAGAAAATTTATGCGGCCGTCCCAGATCATCAACCTAATTTCCCTCCCTAAAATCTTCATGGTGCCTGTGGCCAGCTGGTAAGATGTAATTAGGGTAACTGGGCCCATTCCCTGGACCATCCTCCTTTGATGTGCTTAAAAGGCTGAAAGAAGTAGAAGTTACTTCACCCTGGTTAGCCTGCTTGATAAATAACATAACTGCAAGGCCCAAAGGCATAAACATTGACTCCTCTGCCCTCCTTCCCCCCGCCCTCCCAACCCTTTCTTCAAAAAATGACCTGCCCATCATCCTGGTCTCTTTCAATTTCCAGAAAGAAAAAAAAAAATGCTGCTTTTCACACAGATTGAATGACTGGGCAGGAGTAATAGAGACAGACAAACTTTATAAAAATAAAAATTAAAAAACCCACAAATGTAAATAAAAATCCCACAATTTAAAGTAACCTGCAATTATTAAATCCCCAAACATCCACCCTTTCCCTGAAAGATTGCAGCAGTCTCATTTAAAGGCAAAGCCTGGCCTGATGGGACATAGGCTATTTATAGTCCTCATCCACCCAGCTCAGGATATGTTTTGCTGCAGACATGTTAATGTATTTGATTACAGACCTTGCTGAAGGTGTCAGATAATATAAGCACCATGTTTCCTTCCTAAAGAAAAACTTTCACGTCCGGAATTCCAAAACCTACCTGGCCCAAGAGTTTCAGATAAGGCATGGAGGGCTTTACTTTTAAGTCATAATCAACGGATAACCTTGGCAATTCAATACAGCCATGAGGTCAAGTCTTTTTTTTCTTTTATTTGAATGAATTAGTGTTTTAAAATTATTATGAACATTTGAAAACATTGAAGCAAAGCAATGTATAGCCTAATGGGGGGTTTAATTGTTCCTGAGCTTTGCTGGGTCCATCTGGGCTCTTGTCTCCCTTTATCTGCTGTCCCCGTGGCCACTCAGGACATGAAATGGACCCAGTGGGCAATGAGACCCCCATCAAGGGCGGACCAGTACATTAGCAGATAATAAGGACCCCACAACAAGACTCAAAAATGGTAGTTAGCCTGGCCGGTGTGGCTCAATGGTTGAGCATCGACCCATAAACCAAGAGGTCACCAGTGATTCCGGTCAAGACACTTGATGGCATTTGGGGCTTGATCCCCAGTAGCGAGTATGCAGGAGGCACCCCCTCTATGATGTTTCTCTTTCATTGATGCTTCTCTCTATCCCGCTCCCTTCCTCTCTCTCAAAAAATCAATAAAAATGTATTTTTTAAAAATTGCATTGAAAAATGTTGGCATTGAAATGGAAACACTCATAGATACGGAGGACAGCCTGGTGTTGCCAAAAGGGAGGAGGGTTGGGGAATGGGTGAAAAAGGGTGAAGGTATTAAGAAGTACAATCTGGTAGTTACAAAATAGTCTTGGGGATATAAAGTACAGTGGTACCTCGAGATACGAATGCCCTAACATACGAGATTTTTTGAGATACGAGCCGTCGAGTGAGCGATTTTTGCTTTGAAATACGAGCAACAGTTGAGATACGAGTAATTGAGTGGATTGGCCGGCTGCACACAACCCACCAGTGTACTGCGACTCGAGCGTCTCATAGTTTCCCACGCCTCAAGGTTAGGGAACGAATTAAACTCATTTCTCGAGGTACCACTGTATAACAGAGGAAACAGAGCCACTAACATTGTAATAACTATGTATGGTGCCAGGTGGACACTGGAAGTGTTGGGGGAGACACTTCGTAAAGCATATGATTGTCTCAACACTATTGCACACCTGAAACCAATACAAAATGATATGGAATCTAACTGTAATCGAAAAGTTAAAAAAAATGTTTGCATTTAACACATTAAGCCTTTGAAATATTTATATTTATGTCAACGTATTCACATAGTACAGTGGTACCTCGAGATACGAGTTTAATTTGTTCTGTAACCTTGAGGCGTGGGAAACTATGAGAAGCTCCAGTCGCGGTAAACTGGTGGGTCGTGTGCAGCCAGCCGATCCACTCGATTTCTCATATCTCAAATGTTGCTCGTTTTTCAAAGCAAAAATCGCTCGCTCCACGGCTCGTATCTCAAAAATCTCGTATGTTAGGGAACTTGTATCTCGAGGTACCACTGTAATCTGACGATGGCTGCCGAAGAGAAGGCATCATTTAACGCTGATGGAAATGTGGCTTCCCAGGGCCCTGGAAGCAGTGTGTTCTCACGACGGGCAGCAGGTCACACCGAGGCCTCTGTGACTGTGCGTGTCGCCTCACAGGACAGGAAGCCAAAGGGCCACATTTGAAGTCCTTGCAGGGTGTGAGGCCTGGCCCTGGGCCTTCTGCAGCGCCTCCTGAGCGGCCCCGGGAAAGGGGGCGGGGGAGGGAACCTGGCTCCCCGGGGAGAACTGACAGCAGCAGGAGGAAGATCTCAAACTGTCACATCGCTGATGTTCCTCATTGAAGGTTTGGCTAATAAGTTCAGGTGGAAAATGAAGACGCCAGCACATTAGAAGGGGCTAAGTTTAGCATCAAAAAAATCTGTGGGCGTGATTCTGACAGGGCTGCTGAAGACTCTTCTGCGTAATTAAAATCAATTTTTCCTTTTAACCCTATCCTGCCGCCACGCATGTACCTCCTGCGGTGGATTCACAGAGTTCTTTTGGTGTTTACAGAGGTAACAAAGAGGCATCTGTAGCAGAAAAAAATAAAACAAACCTCCACAAAGCCCACAGAAAAGAAACAGATGACTACAACACGGCATAGCCACGCAGCTCTTAAACACTGAAGAGAGGGTGATGTAGCAACATGGGGAATGGTGAGGGTATAATGTTATTTGGTAGGCCAGAAGACTAAATATTTTCCATGTGATGATGGTCACAAGTCTCTCTCTCTTTCTCTCTCTCTCTCTCTCTCTCTCTCTCTCTCTCTCTCTCATGAGGTAAACTCATGAGCAAGAAAAATAATTAAACAATCTAATTTTTTAGGGGAAGGGATCTGTAAGTGAATTTTTCCTTTATTCCAAAAATGTTGCATAGCCAAACAAAAGCACAAGAAGGAAAACAACGTTGTGTTGTGTCTCTGTCCTTCAGGAATGGTAATCAAAGGTCAAGTTCATCAGGTGGTGGTTGCTGTTTTGGTTGCTACGGATCTTTATTATTGCGACTGTTGTTTCGTTTTTATTTAACAATTGCACAGGGGCTTTCCATAACGAAGCCTGAGGATCCCTGAGCTGGTCTGGCCCCCCGTTACAGTGGACGTGCAGGTCAGGAAGAAGGGCTGAGCAGGGACAGGTGGAGCCAGCTCCGGAGACTTGGCTCCTAGCTCTCCTCTGAGACACCCCAATACTGAACTCCTCCCCTTCTTTCATCTAATACCAAACCAGCCCCGCAGTCTCCCAAGGAACATCCACTGGGCCTGGCTTTTATGTCCCTGTGATTTATTTTATTGCCAACAGTTGTTTTATATGACACATTATTCAGGTATTAACCACATTAAAAGTGACCTTTACAAACTGCAGGCATCCCTCTGAGATATTTCGGGTTAGTTCCTGACCGCCGCAATAAAGTGGGTGTCGCAATAAAGTGAGTCGTCATCTTCGCCAGTAGAGGGTCTTGCCTTCAATTGATAAGAAAAGCAACCTCCGTGAAGTACAATAAAGTGACGGGCAATTAAGCGGGGTATGCCTGGACTACCACTCCGGCTTTTGTCATCCACAGCTTCTCTCATTTTCCTGACCAGGGGATGGGATGTGGGCCTGCCCAGGGTTGGGGAGCAAGGGTGGAGGGTGGGTGTGGGGGGTGAATTTGCATTTATTTCATGTATATGGGCATAAAGTCAGGAAGATGGGCGCTCAGCTAGTAAAGGGAGGGAGGAAAATGGGAAAGATTTTTTATGACCAGTGAGCCCCAGCAGAGGCATAAAGGAATTCTCTGGGCAGCACGGGCCTCTGATTCTTTGTTGTCCTGGCCCACTTATTCAATAATTTGGAATATATATATTGATTTTTCACAGAGAGGAAAGGAGAGGGATAGAGAGAAACATCGATGAGAGAGAGACATCGATCAGCCGCCTCCTGCACAACCCCCAATGGGGATGTGCCCGCAACCAAGGGACGTTCCCTTGACCGGAATCGAACCCAGGACCGTCCAGTCCGCAGGCCGACGCTCTATCCATTGAGCCAAACCGGTTTCGGCAATAATTTGGATTTTAAATGAGTCCCTCAGGCAGGGACTGATGACTAGTCTTGAGGGTTCAAATCCTCCTCCAAAACCGCAGGTGCCAGAATTTTAGCCTCCTGTGCTCTGCTGTGTATTCAACAAAATCGGGAAAGCCTAAATTGGTTTTCTGCTCACAACTACTCCGGGGGGCACGTGACTTCTGAATGCTCTGTCAGGATGTTGGCATGAGGACCCCCATTCCTGACAGGGCGGGACAAGGGGCAGGTGAGAGTTTCTAGGCTGATGGGTCGAGCACACCAGAAAGCAGAGCGCCACCTACCTGTCAGCCCTGGAAGACAGACAGAAAGAAACCAGTGTCAGCCTCAGGGGGCACTGCCGCCTCCAGTTAACAAGGCTTGCGTGGGTGGCCACTCCCCTGGGAAGTACTAGAAAACCCAATTGTGGTCCCGTGAGTGACAGAACTCCAGGTTAATAGAAATGAGCGAAATTCGTGCAAGCGGAGGCCTTCACAGCAGGGGCAGTGCCTCGATCCCTCCCTCACAGCAGCAGTGGCTGCCCCGACCCCACGGCTGCAGTCCCGGCTTCGTCTGGAAGGTTGTCCGGAAGGATGCCAGGAGGGTCTTTCCGCTGTTCGGCCGTTCAGTCGATTTGCATATTATACTTTTATAATTATAGATGGCCACTTATCTAGTCATACTAGTTCTAATACTGAGCATCCTTCGTGAAACTGTTAATTTGGCATTCAGAATCATGCATACACTAATTTTTTTGTGTGATTCTTTGCTGTCCTAGCCCACTTTTTCTATAACTAGAGGCCCGGTGCATGAAATTCGTGCAAGGGGTATGGCCCTCACAGCCCCTGCTACCTCCACCCTCAGACCCCCAGCTTCATCTGGAAGGTCGTCTGGAGGGTCGTTCTGCTATTCAGTTTAATTAGCATATTAGCTCTTTTTATACAGGACAGGATAAGGAACAATGGGATAGATTTCTTCCCTGCACTCAATGTTTGCTATCAACTTAGATCCTGACTCCTTTTTAGATAAAAATGTCTTTCCCTTGCTAATCAAAAAAGCCAAGCTATGTCTCCACCTCCACCCTCCACCCCACTCCTTTCCAATCTCCTGTTTCAAGATCAAGTCACTCCTCTGCTTGAAACCTTCTGGCGGCTTCCATCACTGATAAATTAAATCCCAGCCACCGCCTGCTTCTCGTGTGATCCTTCCCTGCCTTTCCCTGCCCCAGCCACACCAGTCAGCTCTCTGTGGTGCAAGATACACCCATCCACCCCCAACTCTCTCAGCTGCACACCCTCCCGACCAAAGGTGCTCCTCACAGTTCAGCTCAGAAATCACTGCCTCGGCAAGGCCTTCCGGGTCCCCCTATCCCGCTCTGTTTCTTTTCTTCCTCGCTTTTATCACTCTCATAGCTTATGTCTCCCCACGACAAAGACGAAGAAGGATTTTGTCTGCCTCGTTCACTGTGTGTCTCCAGTCCCCGGAGCTGTGTGTGGTACCCAGTGAGGCCTCAAAAACCACGTGTAGGATGACATGAGTGGAGGTTTTGTGTCAAAACATGACTCCAATGGTCCCATCACTAAGGGATGGAGTTGACTTTCAGCCTGGGGGGTGGGCTGTGCCGATCTACAACCCTCTGTCTCCTCAGGGCTCTTTGTTTGCCGAGAGTCCGGCCCGGGCGGGGGGTGCAGTATGCAAAAATGGGACAGAACAAGCAGAGCTGACTCACATGAAGTTGAAACCCAAGGTATCTCCACCCAACCTTCGGATGGGCCACAGTGAAGAAATTGGGGATGCATTTTGAACACTGTCGTCTCCTTAAATCCTGTATTGCCCACCAATGCCAAAAATGAACCTTCTTCTGGCCACTTCTCTCACAAGTGAAAACAGCATAAACCAGTGGTTCTCAACCTTTCTAATGCCACGACCCTTTAATATAGTTCCTCATGTGGTGGTGACCCCCACTTCATAACAGTAGCAAAATTACAGTTATGAAGTAGAAATGAAAATAATTTTATGCTTGGGGTCACCAACACCTGAGGAGCTGTATTAAAGGTTGAGAACCACTGGCAAACGAAGAGATACCAAAGGGCAGCCAGCGGCTTCAGAGCAGCCTTCCCTCTGGCGGGGAGGGGTGTCGAAGGTGCTCACGTACCTGTCATGAGGAACAGGAGGCCGGCCACGTGCTGGGTGAGGCTCTCCTCCCAGAAGAAGCTGACCGTGGCCACGATGCAGCCGCACAGCAGGACAGCCACGGCCATGCCCAGGAAGCCGGCAGTGATTCTTCTCAAATCTAGTCTCGAAACACAAACAGACAATCCAAAGGAATGAGCAGGAGGAGAGGCCTTGAGAATCAGAGAAAGAAGAGCTCTGTATGTGTAGGTTATGAAAATTAGTGAGCTGCACAGACAGGCTTAGGGCCTACAAGATGGAGGTTGAGGGCACTTCCTTCCCATTTCATAAGAGGACAGGCAGATGGGGTATGACACCCCGAAGGGTCGCCGTTACCCTCTGCGAGTCTGTGGACAAGTCCGTACCAAGGAGAGAAGAGACCAGAGGACAGCGCCAGGGTCAAACTTGGATAACAGACAGCAGGTCACTTCGTACACGGAGAGCAAGGTAGGCGTGCAGAATATCTTTTTTTTTTTTAATATATTTTATTGATTTTTCACAGAGAGGCAGGGAGAGGGATAGAAAGTCAGAAACATCGATGAGAGACATCGATCAGCCGCCTCCTGCATGCCCCCCACTGGAGATGTGCCCGCAAGCAAGGTACATGCCCCCCACTGGAATCGAACCCGGGACCTTTCAGTCCGCAGGCTGATGCTCTGTCCATTGAGCCAAACTGGTCTCGGCCAGAATATCTTTATTGTCTTTACCAGCGCAATAGAAAAGCGGGCTTCCACCCTGGCAACGGCTGTGATTAATCTGACTTGGGAGAAAGGAGCCTGAAAGGCGAGTTCCAGTGAAATACGGTTTCACCTGAGCACCACGGATGCCAGCTACTTTCTGTTTTATTTATATCGATTCCTGCCCGTTTCCAAAAAGGATTGCAGAGAGTGAAGGCCATTGTGGTGACTGATATAGGGCCCAAAGTGCACAGAGGAGACATCTGCTCATAGCCGCCCACCTCCCCCTTAAACATCGACCCTGCCACCCGAGCACTCGCTGCCCCAGGTTAAGGAGGGACTATTCCCACTGCAGCCACAACTGTCAGGTTTCGTCTATCACAAAAACACGATGGTGATCACTGGGCCGGAAGCACCGCCCCTCCCCCACCTTCTAGGCGAAACCAAGGGACAAACTGTCAACATGAACCTGGGACCCCTTTCCACTCGGATTGCTGGGCTAAAGCAGCGCTCAGATTGTCCTGCTAGCTTCGCTCCTCTCTGTTTTCTTTCTTCCTTCCCTCTGCCCTTTTTTTAAAAACAAAGCCAATTTTTTAAACCGTTAGCTTCTTAAAACAATAGGTCCCAAAGGTAGGTCTGCAGCTTTTAGGCCAGGCGACAGTTCTGTGCACACCTGTGCACACATGGAGCTAGGATGAGGGGCACACCCCACGGTTAGAGGCGTTCGCTTTTGCTTTCCCCAGTTATCTGTCACCAGGCAGCACAGATCAACAGTTTTCAAGTAAACATCAGCCCTCTTAAGCTTCCCATGGCAGGATCCTTTCTAGAGTTTCACATTTTCCCAACAGTGAGAAAGGGGAGCGTCTGCCATGGAAATGCAGAGGTAACAGACACCCTCTGAGAAGATTATGACAGACGCTCATAAAAATAGGGCAGTGGAAACACCAAGGTCTACGATAGACACAGTAGCTGCAATGAAGAGCATGGAAGCAAAACGAAACTGGGACCTAAGGCATAACCTTTCTGGTTTACTAAGACAAGTGGCCCTCTACCTGCAGGTCCTGATACCCGAAGACTCGGTAAAGAAAGGACTCAGGCCGAAACCGATTTGGCTCAGTGGATAGAGCGTCGGCCTTCGGACTGAAAGGTCCCAAATTCGATTCCTGTCAAGGGCATGTATCTTGGTTGCAGGCACATCCCCAGTAGGGGGCGTGCAGGAGGTGGCTGATCGAAGTCTCTCTCTCATAGATGTTTCTAACTCTATCCCTCTTCCTTCCTCTCTGTGAAAAATCAATAAAATATATTAAAAAAAAAAAAAAAGGACTCAGAAAGCTCCCAGGGCACCACGCATGCTCCACAGTCTTAAGAAGCCTTATGCCTGGTTTCCACACATTCGATGTGTCAACGAGTTGTGACCACGGCACCGGGAAGTGACTCCCCGAGTCTCTGACCCAGTCCAGTTGGCCCCGAGGCCCATGTAGGATCAACACCACTTCTTTCAGTCCAAACCTACAAATACTTGTTGTTCAGAGAGACACCGTTTTCTCTCTGGCCCTTTCCCAGAAATACTCACGGAGCAGATGCCATTCATCTTGCTGTATTGTCTTCGTTAAATTGAAAGGAATGTTTCGTAAGCGGATTGGCTGGGAAAAGTGGTACTTGATTGCCGTGCACCGCTGCGCAATTCCTTGAGGCAAACAAGAGAAGTGATTTACTAGTTGCATCTGTAATAGAGTGCTGGAGGCCTGAGGCCGAATAACATCTTCCAAACGGACTGGGATGGGGGAGGGCGGAGGAGTGTCCTGATTATTTTCATTAATAGAGGCCAGTCAGAGCAGTAAAAACCTAAAACATGAAATAATTTTCTAAAATTGTGACTTTCCTTCCTTCTCTTTCTTTCCTTCTTCTTCCCTTCCTTCCTTCCTTCCTTCCTTCCTTCCTTCCTTCCTTCCTTCCTTTATTCCTTCCTTCCTTCCTTCCTTCCTTCCTTCCTTCCTTCCTTCTTTCCTTCCTTCCTTCCTTTTCTTTCCAGTGTGCTACCTTTTAAAAAAAAACTCCACGTTTCACTTTTGAATGTATCCAATTGGATAAAGATCTACACTCCTTTTATTGTACTTCAACATTGAGTTTGTGTTAACTAAATGCAAAACTCCTCAAGGGGAAATGGCCTAAAAGTATACAGATGGTTGGGAGAAATCAGCTTGAAATAGTAAGTTAACACAGATAAATTGCATAGGTTTGATTCTGGTCCGACCCCTAACTCTCAAATGGGTTGCATCAAAAAGTTCATTAGGAAGTGTGCTTTTTTGGGAAACCAGAGACATTTTTCCACAATGACAACCTTCTGCAAGGCGGGTGAGATGGTGATTAGGTCTTCAGGCAACTGCAAGAGCCTCTTTAACCCCAGGCCACCTCATGTAATTCCTACACGTGAATTTCACTGACCCGAACTCTGGGTCCCGGGAGAGAGGGTGATATTGAAAAACTCCCTGCCCGAGGCACAATATTTTGAAATAAGCAAGCATATCCATTATCTTATTGAGTACCTTCTACTGTCCTCCCTTCCAACCCATACTTTTACCGCACAACTTAATATGGAACTATTTTCCTTCTAAAGTCTTCTATAAAAGTATCTACCCATGCTGAAGCTGGTTTGGCTCAGTGGACAGAGCAATGGCCTGCAGACTGAAAGGTCCCAGGTTCAATCCCAGTCAAGGGCATGTATCTTGGTTGCGGGCACATCCCAGTAGGAGGCGTGCAGGAGGCGGCTGGTCGATGTCTCTCTCTCATCAATGTTTCTGGCTCTCTATGCCTCTCCCTTCCTCTCTGTATAAAAATCAATTAAAAAAAAATATATATATATATATATATTTTTTTTTAAAGTATCTACCCTCCCTTCAGATTAAAACACAATAGGACTGCCTTCTTCCATTGTAAATCATGTTGGTCAGTTGTTGAGATAAATGCAATCTGATTAGATTAATTTTAAAAGAGATGTGAGTGAATGTTCATCCTTTAATCCTGGCAGCTGTTCAAAAAAAAAAATCCTTATAAATGCAAAATAATCAGTGCAATTTCAGCGAGTACAATACTTAATGCCGGTGACGGGGAGAAACGGCTCTCGACTCAGCGGGGCTGGCTCTGGGACAACTCCTGGGCGAGGGAAGGAAGTGTGTGGGTCCCTTTTATATCATTGCAAATATCCTCAGGGCCCCTCTCCTCCTCTGCCCCGTGCTGGGACCAGGCCCGATCCCAGTGGGCAGGGAGAGAAGCAGAAAGGAGGGGAGCAGCCTGCCCAGTCCCCGCCCCCCCACTCCCCTAGGGGAGTCC
>PVJN01043293.1:0-17859 GCA_004026805.1 Lasiurus borealis | reverse complement strand
GTCAGTGCCTCCTGGAAGGGCAAGGCACCCAGCTGGGGAGCAAGGAATGGGCACAGGAGGCCTGCCTTCTGCCTGTCTCTGCTCTGGTGGCCGGTCCTGTGGCCCTTTTGCTTCTGGACCCCCACACATCTAGTGAAGGGCTTGGAGATGACCATGGTGAGCTCATGCAGTCTCTGCTCTGAGGACTGTCCCGGGGACAGACAGAAGGAGGGCCCCATATTCAGCCTTTATATGATGTCAGAGGATGTTACTTTTGTCTTAGGTTGAATTGACCTTTCCAGTCTCTCTCAGTCATTTTGATGGAGTGAAAAGTGCATAGTTCTAGGCACAGTAAATCTTGATTAAGCAAATAGAGCCAGAGAGGCCCCCAGTACAAGTCCAAGATCTAGCACATAGGAGTTGTACTTGAGCAAGTCATTTAGCCTCTTTTAGATGCAGTCTCAATATCATGAAATGGAGATAATGTCTTTCAGGGATGTAAGCTTTAAAGACCGTGCAGATCCCCAGCACAGTGCCTGCCATGTCATGGGTTCTCAGTTCATGGTGGCCATTATTATGTCCTCTCAATTTCAGGCATTGGTCTGCTCCTGGGGCTATCTTAGGCCCTGGGTAAAAATCAGTAATGACCGAAGTCCTGTAACACCATCTTTCAGAAATGCCTGCCTCCGGTTAGTAGATTCCTAATAGCCAATTACTGGTTCAGTTTCACTGGGGCCACCCTCAGTCAGAACAGAGCTCAGCAGCCTCAGTTGCTGCCCGCCCAGCACCCTGCAATGATTGTGGAATGGAGGGTGTGCCCTCCACAGGTCTGGCTGTGTCCTGAGTGGCCCCATCGTTCAGTAGTTTTTCTTCACAGGCTGTTTATGCGCCAGTGTTTTATTTTGATTTCAGCGCTCTTTTAGCCCTTTCTGTGTGAGATTTCTTGTCAGAGAAACTTTCCCCAGCCCTCCAGCTAGCTGCAACTGGCTCTCCCTTTTCTGAGAATATCACAGCCCTTCCCCTTGCCACTCACAGGACACTTCGGATTGATAGAGAGTTCTCTTTCCTTGGTCTGGGTCTGATTCTCCAACTAGAGTTTTGTATTGTAAAACTTAGAGATAGATGACCTTTATACAACATCAGCTAATATGCAGTTAGTATGATTTCCAGTTTACAGAGAGCCCTCACATACATAGACTGTCCTGCTGGCCTTCTCTGACCCATCACGATGACTTACCCATGGAATAAGCACTTACTGATTAATGGGTGCTCTGGTGTGTTCAGCAAAACACATAGGGAGTAGCTAAAGTTATGGATCTGAGGCATGTTTCTTTTTTTTTTTTTTTCTTGCCTCCTCTTTGTAAACTGTGAAATAAGCGGGCACAGTAGGGAGAGAAGAGTTAACGATATGCTCAAAGAAGTTACAAGTAACAACACCCATCACTAGTGAACTTTCAGAGATGATGGAAATGTGCCTGTGTGGGTGTTTATGTTTTTTAATGGAAGGGAAAGCAAAATGCTCAATTAACCTTCATGTATCATTTTGCAAACAACGTGACTTATACTTGAGAGGTCATGATCAAAGGTATAGCTAGGTGAGAATGGACAGAGGTGACCTATAGGCAGTCCTAAGCCTTTCCATATCCAGGCATATTCTTTTGGATTCAGTTCTGGAATGAAGCTCTCATAAGCTCTGCTCCTCCATACTCTCTCCAACCCAGTAGGTAAGGACCCAAGTACAGATTAATGGAATGGTGTTTAATGATAAAAAGGACTCATAATGATTATCTGTATTATCAATCATGAAAGACAGAATCTTAAAACTCTTCCTTTGGGAGAAAGGCAGGACTAGCTTAAAATCGAAATCCCCTCACCCCTCACCCCTCCTCACCCCCTGCATAGGATCCTCAATCTTTGACTTTTATCCCAAAGTCCTTAAAGATGTTTCCAAGGCCACATGGGTTCCTACAGGGTGTTGTTCAAGATGAATGAATTTTAGCCAAAGATGAAGCCTCCTGAGACTCAATTCTGAAGACCCAAGTCAGTGGCCTTGAAGCTAAAATGGGAAAATATTGCTAGGACCCCAGGACTGCCCAGGTAGCCCTGCCTCTGCCTCTCCCTTCAGGCAAAGGAGACAGCAGGCCAAAGCAATCCTAACCCCCAGAGGACAAGCCCTACTGGCAGCCCTGAAATCTCACCTTGTTGTTTGCTTGGGAGATGTCTCTTTAACAGCCAACCAGTCCGTTTGGTGCATTTGCCAAGTGGGAGGGGTGTATCTTCTATCAGCCCAACTCCCAGGATTAATTGTCTTATCTCTAGTCCTTCCTCTCTAATCTGCCTTGAGAGCCTGGAGCTGCCCGCCTGTTCGTCCCCTGGCCGCTCTGCTTGCACTCACTGCCTCCTCTCTTTCCCCAGGAAACCTTCTCATGGCTGCAGAGCTGCCCCAAAAGCAAAACTAGAGGCGAAGCCAGCCAGCAGCCCCTTCCCCTCCCATCCCAGCCTGGCCCAGATCACCCAGTTCCGAATGATGGTGTCTCTGGGACATTTGGCCAAAGGAGCCAGCCTGGACGATCTCATCGATAGCTGCATTCAATCGTTTGGTGAGTGGCCCACATGCATAAAAAATCACTATCCTACTTTGTTCTTCCTTAACAAGTGCTTCATAGAATAGCAACCTAGATTGCATTTTGGCTTTAAAAACAGCTTTTGAGCCTTTGAAATGCTGGAGAGGGTGTGCAGTGCCTATGGCACATGACTGTGTGGGCGTAACAGGTCGTGATGAGAGGTGTGATTTAAAGTGAGAAAAGTTACAGAGGAGAGTTTGCATTCTTCTTCGGACGGAGGTTTCTCTCGTGACGACAAAAAAAAAAAAAATCATTTGATGCTATTGTGCGTCTGGTGCTTTGACTTTTTGTCCTTGATTCTTGGGGCACAGAAAAACTAGGTTCCATGAGCAGACTGTATTATCAAACAGAAATGTGGAAGTCTTTGAATCATTTAGACAAAAAAGTCTTAATAATTCTCTTTACAATCCGAATGGTACTTACAGAAGACTAGGAAGGGATCAGGTAAAGCTGAAATTTCTGTTACTGGAAGGTACTGATTAATAAGCATTGCAATTGGGAGTCAAAGATCTGAGAAGCATGCAGACTCACATCGGCAGTGAATTACCTAAACGCTGTCCTCCGTCATCACCCCTAATTAGGATGCACCCCCCGCTAGGGCAGCTGACAAGCAGTTGTCTGCAAAGATGTCCTATTTAAAAAAAAAAAATTATAAGCACTGTCTTTCCCTTGGTTGTTATTTGTGAAATAGTGATGGAAAAGTACTAAATATGTTCTCCCTTCAAAAAAAGGAATGATTAAAGTGGATGGAAAAGTCATAGATTTCCCCCTCTGTCCCCATTTTGAGCTCCTTATCTGGCACCATGAAGCAGAGGAGCCCTAGTGGCACGGCTTGGACGCGCCTGCCCAGCCGGCTCCAGGAGCCCAGCCGCCAGGGAGGCGATCACACCCCAGGTAGCGCGGCATGCAGATGTGCTGGAACTCGGAGCTGGGATTCCTGGCTGGACTTGTTTAGTGCTTGGCCAGACCTTATTTCTAGAATTGGGAAAGGCTTGACACCTCAGGAATACTCATTTAGTGCACTTTATTACAACACTGAAAAGAATAGTTTTGATGATTTCAACACTGTTTAAAGCAATTGTTCTCAAATGTTAGTGCAGAATCACATGGGGGATTTTTTTTATATATATACAATACATTTATACTACATTTGCTCCACCCCCAAAGTTTCTGCTCCAATGGGCCTGGGGTGCGGCCCAAGAATTAACATTTCTAACAAGTTCCCAGGTGGCAATGCTGATGCAGCTGATCCAAACAGACCACTTTGCTTTTTAACCAACCAGAAAAAGAGGGAACATTTTTATTGTTTGTTGGACCTTAATTTTAATTAAATTTCTATTTATTTACACTTTAATTTTTTAGTCAGGGATGAAGTTGGGAGCAGAATGAATGGCTCTCTATTTCAGATTAACCTTTTTGGGAAATATGCACGCAAGAAGAAGCACTAGGACACAGTGGAGCCTGGAGGAAGCTGTTCTGTCACCTCGTTTCCAATGTAACATGCCGCAGAGTTCCTCACACGGGCTTGGTAGTCAGTGTACTGGTCTTTAGCAGGGCACTCCTGACTATTTCACGCACAAAGATTTTTTAAAAAATATATTTTTATTGATTTTTCACAGAGAGGAAGGGAGAGGGATAGAAAGTTAGAAACATCGATGAGAGAGAGACATTCATCAGCTGCCTCCTGCACAACCCCTACTGGGGATGTACCCGCAACCAAGGCACATGCCCTTGATTGGAATCGGACCCGGGACCCTTCAGTCTGCAAGCCAACGCTCTATCCTCTGAGCCAAACCAGATTCAGCATGCACAAAGATTTTTATTCTCTTTCCATTTCACTGTGGAGAAAACAGGGACCAGCTTTTTTTTTTTTTTATCATGCTTTCTTCCTCCCATTTCAATCATGAAGCTGCTGGCTGATTATTAACCTTCAAATAATCATGACATCAACCTGAAAAATACATGACTGATTCTGCAGTCCTTCCCTGAAAGAACCAAGCCCAGTCCACGCCCTTCAACAAATAGTAGATTGTTTCCCAGAATATGTTGAACTGAAAGATGTACCTTAAAATCCCAAAGCTGTAGCAATCCCATGGAGTCTGATCATCTTTGATGCTTGATCAAGAAGCATTGAAGTCCCTGATTGCCTGTGACGCTGTGCTAGGCAGGGCACACGGAAAATGGCAGGGACTGGACCCCTGTTCCATTACTGGAGCTTAGAATACCTGAGATGTGCCCTGTTCAGAACAACAACAACAACAAAAAAGATACAAAGCACGAGGCTGTCATACAGGGAGAATAAATCCTTTATGCCATGCAGAATCTGAGTCAGTTCACTTCCAGGGTGAGGGCATAGATTTGGGAGAACAGCCAGTGTTTGTTCTAACCCCTCTTGGGGCCGTGGGCATGTTTCAGGAAGGTTAAGATCTCAGGGCTTCTCGTATTATATTCTGCGGAGTTTCCTGCCACAGAATTTACATGAAAGGGGGAAAGAAGAAAAGACACCGTATGTCTGAAGAGAACGGGAGACAGCACTTAGCCTGTGATTTTTGAGTGGTTGGTAGTAAGTTGACGTATGTAGTGTGGGGAGAGGAGTGAGATTGAGCCTCAGAGGTAAGCGGGGCGGGGATGGGCAGCAGCAGCAGATCTATGTCCTTGGGCTCCTGCCTGTCGGCCTCCTCAGAGGCGATGGGAGAAGGGTGCAGAGTGAGGCTAATGTTTCTCTTGAACTTAATCTCACTGGTTATTTCTCAGCCTTGGGTAGAGAAGTTATCCTGTAGATTCTAGAATAAAATCATCTAGTTTAGCTTTGTGTTAATGTGTTTAGATGCCTTCCCAGTTTAATATTCATAAAAAATGGAGGGAAATGTACTGGAGGATTAGGGAAAACTGTTCTTATTTTATGGTAATTTCTCACTTCAGATCTTGATATTGGCCTCTTCTTCCAACGGGACAAAAAAATTGTTTTGAACATAAAGACTAATTAGTTCATGTTTGTTCTACTGCTTTCCCAGCCTCACTTGCGGGCAGTTGCTTTGAGGGGATTGAATTGGCTAGAGCTGGGCTGTCCAATATGGTGGCCACTAGCTGCACATGGCTGTTTACATAGACATTTCAATTTATTAAAATTATATCAGGTGTCAAATTAAGTTCCTATTTCAAATGCTCAGCATCCACAAGTGGTAGCTGCCTCCGGACAGAGTAATAGAAGTCTGTGGGGCATGCTGGACAGGGTAAACGGCCGACTTGGGAGGAAAAATCAACAAATTTTCTGAAAACTGAGGGATTTGCATATTTCTAGCATCTCTAGGTAATAGTCTGAGGCCTCATATGCATTTGGAAGTCTTTATTGATGGCTCTCTCTTGAGTAATATTGGCCACTAGTTACCACCAACACTGTTCTCAGAGGAAGGACTTACTACAGTACTTTTAAGAATGGGTGATCAGCCCTGGTGTGTTTGGCTCAGTGGATAGAGCATTAGCCTGCGGACTGAGGGGTCCCAGGTTCGATTCCGGTCAGGGGCACGTACGTTGATTGTGGGCACATCTCCAGTGGGGGGCATGCAGGAGGCGGCTGATGGATGTCTCTCTCTCATCGATGTGTCTAACTTTCTATCCCTCTCCCATCCTCTCTGTGAAAAATCAATAAAATATATTTTAAAAAAAAAGAATGGGTGAGGGTGATCAGCCCTGGTGTGTTTAGTTCAGTGGGTAGAGGATCAGCCTGTGAACTGATGGGTCCTGGGTTTGATTCCAGGCAAGGGCACATAACCTCAGTTGCAGCCTTCATCTGTGTGTGCAGGAGACAACCAATCAATGTGTCTTTCTCACATCAATGTTTATTTCTATTTCTCCCCTACCCTCCCAGTCTCTCTGAAAATCAATGGAAAAATATCCTCTGGATGAGAATTAATTAATTAATCAATTAATTAATTAGATAGATGGATGGATATATAGATAGTTAAAAACAAAAAAGGAACAAACAGGTGATCAGCACCCACAAAGTGTTTTCTTGCAGGCCTCAGGCAAGTCTCCCAGTGTCACATACAAGGTTACAGATTTGGGACTAGAAACTCAGAACCTTGAGTCAGTTCATTGCTTTACCATGAAGCAACCACCCCCACCTTCTGTTTCAATCAGAGATCATGCTTTACATTCTCAGCCTATTATGGGGATTTAATCCACTCTTCAACTGAGCACAATGAGGCAAATCATCACAACCTGGTACATTGATGTCAGATGCATGTGAGTCACACCCTCTGTTTCAGAGGTAGAAAAGACTGACACAATCATCTGGGCTTTTTAAAACGTTTTTCACTTCGTAGGAGGGCTGCCAACATTGGGGGCCGAGTGGAAGGCTTCAGACGTCCAAATTCCCAAAGCTCTTCTCTTGTCCTTTTCTGAGTACAAGACAACTTCTGACAGCATCAGAAAGAAAGCTACAAACACATCCCAGAAAGGGAGCATCCAGAGGCAGCTCCGTGCTTTTCGCTGAGGTGTGGGAGGAAGCTGCAGGTCTTTGTCTTACCTGTCAGTGTGAGGGGAAACACAGCTTAGTCTAGTATCTTATATTTAGAACTAGAGGCCCGATGCGTGAATTTTGTGCAAGGGTAGGTCTTCACAGCCCCGGCCACCTTGCCTGCTACCTCGCAGTCCTGGCCACCTCCTTGGTAGCCCCAGCTGCCTCAGCCAGCCCCCCAGCCTCAGCTCTGTCCAGAAGGTCATCTATATGCTGTTAGGCCATTCGGTCGATTTGCATATTATACTTTTATTATTATTGATGTTGATATTTTTTTCTTGGAGTCCCATATGTATTGATTTTTTTAAAACTCAAAACAACTCTTAAATAGGCAGGTCAGCTATTATTGTCTCCATTGGACAAATAAGAAAATTAAGTGAGCCAAATGCCCCCAATCTACTCATGTGCTCCTCCTCTGCCCCCAGCAGCCCTTTGGCCCCTGAGCTGAGGCAGGCTCAGGTCCCTCTCCTAGAACAGGATCCTTTCGCTCAGCAGGAAGCCCACAGGCCACACAGGGCCAGCCTGCACCTGGTCTCACATCCTTCCCCAAGTTGGAAGTTAAACTCCATGAAATATAAGAACTTTATATGGGATCCCATCCTCATAACAGGCATCTGCCTGAAACTTTCTCTTGAACAAAGTGTTAATTGATAAAAATTACTGTGTACCTTATATTAGTGCTGTCCAAAGACCTCCCAAACTAGAAATACCCCCAAACTTCAGGTATATATCCCACTCCATGGAGCAGCTGGTTGTTACGGGTAAAATACTATACTTATTTTTAAAATTAGAGCCAAAGAAAAGAATATTATAAACGGATGAGCAAAAAGATAGATACAGAGGTAGTAAAGCATCAAATAGACTATCAAATTACAGCAGGAAGGTTAGGGAGAAGTAGGGTAGATAAGAGATCAACCAAAGGACTTGTATGCATGCATATAAGCATAACCAATGAACACAAGACACTGGGGAGTTAGAGTATGCCTGGGAGGGGGGTGGGAATGGGAAGATATGTACACATGTAATACATTAATAAAAAATAAAAAATAAATAAAATAAAATTAGAACCAAAGAAGGCAAACACTCACTTGGGACCACACACAGTTCCCTCCAAGGCAAAGGGAAGGGTGGGAATCACTCACCACTCTGCCACTTAGAGTCTGTGTCAAAGCGAGGTACCCCTAGGCAGCAGGAGCACAAGACCAGAAGCCCGGGACCATGATAGCCAAGGGCACCAGGACCCAAGAATGGGCAACTCTAGGCTACAAAGCCAAGTGTAGGAGCAGCAAGGGGCTCATGCCTGGGCCACTGTTGATGACAGGCCCTCCACAGAGAAGACCACAGCTGCCAGTAGTGTCCTCAGTGGGACCTCCAGTTGCTGGAAGTCCTAGCCTCAAGTTTCACATGTAAAGGATGATCCTCAGGGCACTCACTGCTTAGGCTTCCAGGTGTCAGAGCAGCTCGCAGGTATGACTGTCCTTTTTAAATTCATGGACTGAATTAACTGGCATTCTGTGATCAAGATGCTATTTATTCTAAGGAGCTTCTTTGCTGCATGTTTGACAGGCTGGCAACACTCTGTGCCCTGGGCTGGCATGTCTGCCTCTCGTGGGTATGAGATGAGGAAATGGGAAACCCCCTTTACTCTCTCATCTGTGCTCTCCTGTGAGAAGGGGGATATTTATTGCCAATCTCCCACAGCAGTAACGGACAGTGGCAGTCATAAAAATGCTTGTGCATGAGGTTGAAAGTGTCTCGGGAATTCTGAGCACTGTAGCTCAGTAAGTCCATCCAGAAAGATGAGATTGACTGCTGAGAGAGACAGGCAGGCAGACAGATAGGTCTACTCTAGACTGATGGTGGTTGGCTCTATAGGCTGCTGAGCCTTGACCTGAATTGGTGCCATGAATTTTTTTTTTTCTCTTTCAATTGATAGAAAATTGAAGCTCATGGACATTAGGGAACCTATGGATTGTGGCCCAGCTCATGAGTGAGAGGGCCACTGAGATCTGAACTCAGTCATTTATGTCCCAGGCCTATGTTCTTCCCATTCTACCAGAGGTTCTCCGCCCTTAACATGAGCAGGCATCGGGGAGGGTGGTTCATCTTGCAAATTCCTGAGGGCCCACTCCAGAGATTCCCACTCAGCTGGCAGTCACTGTGATTCTGACAGAGGTGACACGTGAACTGATGGCACGGTTGCTTCTTGGACACCCCAGATCATTTTCTTGGGCTTTTAGGAAAATTGAAGAGTACAAATCTTCTGAGAAGCGATAGAGCCAAGTAGGTTTTTCAACTCTATAAACTAGAAAAGCACCTGAGGAGGCCATCACCCAGGTAATTCTAATGGAACGCCTTCCCCCCAGATCTAAGTAGAGACAGCCCTGCCACTTAAGTAGGTTTATGACATTTGAAACTTATTTCAGAGTTTCCTGCATTTCTATTCCTTCTCTACGACAGAAACTCCCTTTAAAACTTCCAGCCTGTTCCTCTTTGGCCATGGATATAAAGAGAATGCAGGTATCTTACCACTGAGGTTTGGTTTTTTGCATTCAAAGGCAGCATTCCTATTCTGCATTTCCACCTTGAAGTTTACTGTGGTTTTATAGAGCATTGCTCCCTAATGTATGCCTGTCCCCCTTGAATCAAAGACCGAAAGTAGTAGCTTATCTGGTTGGGAGGATGGGGAAGGGGATGGGAGAAGCGCTTTCTATGAGAACTCCAAAAGTACCACTTTTCCAGCAGATTTTTTAAGGCCGTAGGTTGACGTGAAAGTTATAAAGTTCATGATGGAAACACATTAGGAAATAGTGTGAAAGCAAAAGCTATGTGCTCAGTGATTGACAGAAAGAGCAGTGGTTGAGCAGCGAGACCACTGGAAAAGGTCCTCCAAAGTGGAAGCCACCCCCAGATCCTCTTCCTCATGATAGGACCTGTCCACCTGTGCCTGGAGCAATTACAGCTACTGGACTTGGTGACTTGCTCTGCAAATGATTGGGGTCACCCTAGTGTGGTTGGGAAGGAAACATCAGGGAAAGAGCAAGAGTGTAAGCAGGGCCAGCTTCGGTGGCACACCCTGTGCAGACACACAGGCTCCCACACTTGGTTAAATACTGTCACAGCCTTGAAAGTCTTAACCTGCAAGGGCAGATTGCTAAATTTTCAGAAATTTTGCAAGCCAGTTGTTAAACACAGCCATCATTAAAAATTAAATTGTAGCCCAGCCAGTTCAGTGGTTGAGCATCAGCCCATGAACCAGAAGGTCATGGTTCCATTCCCAATCAGGGCACATGACTGGGTTGTGGGCTTGATCCCCTGGAGGGGGTGTTCAGGGCAACCAATAGATGATTCTTTTTCATGAATGTTTCTATCTCTATCCCTTACTCTTCCTCGCTCTAAAATCAAATTTAAAACATTTAATTGTATAAACTTACAAGACAATTTCTCAAAACTCATCATTGCCTAATATATTACTACATTTTACTGTCATCTGTGTTCTTGAGGCTCTCTATTGTTTCTATATGGTAGGAATGCTGTATAGTGGTAAGCAGTGGTATGTGCATTTCTTCCCAGCTCCATGTTCAGTGAAGTGCTAGTAGCTTGACATTGTCTGTGTTGGGAGTATTCACACCGTGGAAATGGACAAGCACTGCTAACCAGGGCTCTTTCTTATACCCCACTCCTGGAGAGGTCATTGTTGAACACCACTATGCCCAGCTACAAAGGGTGCTTACATAGCAAAGTTTTAAGGTGAGTAGGCAAGCTAAAACTGGAAATTTAATGTTGTATAACCTAATTAGGAAAAGGTAATATTTGCCATTGTTTTGCTACTTTCATCTAGTATCTTATAAAACAAAAGAACATTATACCATTAAGTAAAGAAAATCAAATATCAGTGAAATTGAAATTTTTTCTTAAAGAAGTGACAGGAACTTAAAAACTAAAGCTGAGATTCTCATTATGGAGTCAAACTTATCACTCTGCAGGGTTTTGTTTTGTTTTTGTTGTTGTTGGTTTTGTTTTGTTTTTGTTTTACATTTACCTCCTCTAAAAATTCCCCATGGTTTAACTAACCCTTATTTTTGACCAACCAACCCTCAATTTTGTGAACTTCTGTTCTTTATGTCTTATATGCTGTCTCTATTTGTTTCTGAATCCATCTGTTTAATCATTTGCCTTCATTTCATGCTACATGGTAACGGGGCCTATTATTTTTTATATATAACCAAGCTTTTGTTGAGTGTGTTTTCATAAGTTTGTTTGCTAACTATATCTCCAATCTTGTAAACTATCTGTTCATATCCTTTGCCTATTTACCACATTATTATTAGATGATTACAAAAGCTTTTTACGAAAAAAAAAGCTTTTAACTCTTTGAATACCATATGCTTTAGGAATTTTTTTCCTTCATTCTCATTTGCATTTTTACATTGCTTTATATTGGGGATTTTAATGTACAGAAATTTTACATTTTTATGTAGTTAAATTTTCCATGTTTTTGTTATCTTTTCTTTCATTAACTTGAAAAAATATTTCTATTCCAAAGATTTGGTGAATATTCCATTATTGTTTTCATCAAAGTTTTATTAAATCCATTCTGTGATATACAATAGTTCTATAATCCACTGTGTGGCTGGTCAATAAAAGTTTGTCAGTAAGTTTGCTGGAGAAAAAGAAACCTTCAGATTTGTTTCTGAGATTGTCACTGGCTTAAAACCATAGCGTTTAAACAGTCACTTTGTAACATAGAGCTTCAGTTTCCTCTCCCTGTGGTAGAGCTGAAAGGATTTCTGAGACTGAAAACATGTGGGAGAAGTTGTAAAGAGGTCTTAATAATGAATTTGAAGAAAGTCCTATAGGAATTTTTATATTTAAAGAAAGTACTTCTGATCTATTTGCAGAGCTAATATCCTTAGGGCGGAGATTTAGAAAACCAACCAAATTTAAATCCATTATTTCTAAATTATTAATATACACTGAGTCTATATTGTTATTACATACATTTTTTTATTATAGTAAAATGTATATAAATGAAATTGACCATTTAAATCATTTCTAAAACATTATGTTAGTAATAGTTATCTCTTGAGTATTTACTATAGACAACATACTTTTCATATTAGTATATTTTATATGCATATTCTTATTTAATTCCTACTCGTTTATAAGTTTATGTATTTACAAAAATCTAATTGCAACTCCGCTCTTATATTTACTTTTTATTTTATTTTTTTAAGTTTTTTATTTATTAACTACAGGCCCAATGCATGAAATTCGTGCAAAAGTAAGCCTTCCTTCTCCTGGCTGCCGGCACCAGCTTCCCTCTGGCACCGGTGCCCACCCTTCCCTCGCAGCCCCAGCTTCTTCCAGAAGGTCGTCCGGTCTAATTAGCATATTATACTTTCATTATTATAGATTGGTTTGAGAGAGAAACACACACATTTTTTTCCACTTATTTATGCATTAACTTTAAAAAGTATTCTTTCTCACTTTAGAAAACTTAGAAAATATAGACAAGAAAATTGCAGTCATCTATTCTGCTACCAAGAGCAAGATTAGCAGTGTCAACATTGTTGGGAATACCTTCCTAGGTTCCCTTCTGTGCATGTTGATATGTACTGTAATCACATGAGCTTTTTTATGGTAAACTCACTGCAATTAACTCCACTTTCCATAATTCACATTTTAAACAATTGCACTCCTAAGATCAACATCAGTTTTTATAAATAAGTGTGCTAGCACAGAAAGTTGCTTATTCTATCCTAAAATTGACTTTAAAAAATAATTCTGCCTTAATCCTTTCAAATGTGGGACATAGAATTGACGGTTGCTTGGCAACTAAAATGATTCTAATGAGGAATTAAAAACATTACAAGAAGAGTAATTACTCATGTCTTTCTTTTTAAGGCCAAATGCTAAGTATGATAACCAGGTGACTATAGTTATAATAAATGAAGAAAACAAAAAAATGTTTCAATTAATTTAAAATTCTAGGTGTGGGCTTTTTTTTTTTAATGTATGAGTGAAGTTAGATGGGTTTATGAAAGAGAAGCTTTGTTTTCAGTAACAATGAAAAAGTCTTGTGTTCACTAACTTTCTAAGAGACTCAAGAAATAGCAACTGCGAAAGATCGGAAAAGCGAAGATGCTACAGTTTCTGTGATTCTTGTGCAGAGTAGAAGAAATGGCAGCCAGTGGTGTGATGAAGACCACGTTGCCCACTTTGTTTTTTTCCAGAGAGTGGTCAAGGGCCCTAGAGAGATTGCCAAGGTTCTTACCAAAATCTCCAGGCAGGAGATGCTGCCAGGATGGAGCTTGGGTTGGAGGGACACCAGCAATGAACTGAAATGGACAAAGGGAGTGGTGATGGAAGGCACTATTCCTGCCAGTTTTGTGTGAAGGAGAGTGGAATAACTAAATAGTGAGGCAGTCAGTGATAAGGTCATCTGGGAATTTGGGGAGTGAAAGAGCAAAGGTAAATATCCCTGGTATCCTTTCACTGACCTCTCTGAATTGCTGTCCAGGATTGGTATTGTTTTGTTAATCTTGTGAACAGCCCCATTTAAAGGGACACCCAGAGTATTTAGGAAGCCAAGAAATGTCCCACATTATCATTCATGGGCCTATCTTGTTAGCATATAATTACAGCCTACAGAGCATCCTTAAATCTGATGAGCATTTAATCATTTTGGTTAACTTTACATTCACTTATTGAATATCAAATGCATAGGGGCATTTTTCTGCTTCCTTTTCCCCTTCTTCCCCAGTTTGTTGGATCATGACATCTTTAACTTTTTTCTTTCTCAAGATTTATTTGGTTCTTTGGAGTCTATTGTGATTCTTAATACATTTTAGGATAATTTGTTCTAGTTCTGTAGAAATTGAAAATATCATTGGTATTTTCATAGAGATCACATTGCTGGGGGCAATATGGACATTATTAATTCTTCCTATCCATTAGCATGATACATCTTTCCACTTATTTGTGTCTTCTTCAATTTCTTTTATTAATACTTTATACTCTTTATAATACAGGTCTTGTACTTCCTTAGTTAAATGTATTTTTAGGTATCTTTTTTTTAATGTAATTAAAAATGAGGTGTTTTCTTCATTTCTCTTTCTGATAGTTTATTTGTATACAGAAATTTAACAGATTTCTAAGTATTAATTTTATATCCTGACATTTTGCTGAATTCATTTATTAATTCTAATAGTTTCTGGTAGAATCCTTCAGAGTTCATGAAGGATTGGTATAGTATCATGTCATCTGCAAATAGTGACAATTATACTTCTTCCTTTCCAATTTGAATACCTTTTATTTCTTTTTCTTATCTATTCTAGTACTATCAACATTAATAAAAGGATAATATGCTAATTAGGCCGGATAGACCAGCCATCCTTCCGGACAAAGCCACAGTAGCAGGGGCCAAGGCAGAGGTGTAGGGGCAATCAGGCTTGCAGGGGAAAGCAGTTAGGAACAATCAGGCTGGAAGAGGAGAGCAGTTAGGGGCATCAGGCAGGCAGAAAGGTGAGTGGTTGGGAGCCAGTGGTTCCAGATTGTGAGAGGGATCCTGGATTGGAGAGTGTGCAGGCCAGGCTGAGGGACCCACCCCCCCCCACCCCCCATGCATGAATTTCATGGATTGGGTCTCTAGTCCTATCTAATAAAGAGGGAATATGCTAATTAACCATCACTCCATCACAAAAGATGGCTGCACTCACAGCTAATGCCAAGTTCCCATAAGGAGCCTTAATGAGCAATCAGCAGGGACCTGAGGCTACATCCTGCCCCACCCCCATGGGGCTTGACAGGGGACTTCAGGCCATGCCCCCCACCAGGTGGGACTTGATAGGGGACCTCAAGGTGCACATCCAGTTCTGAATCCGGGGAACTCTGGTCATACCCCCAACCCAGCAGGGCTTGACGGAGGACTTGAGGCTTGGCCCTTCTGCCGATGGGGATCGATGTGGGACTTGAGGCTGTGCCCTCCTCCTGGTACTGGCCTGGGGGACCTGAGGCTGTGTCCTCAGCCTGGCACGGCTTGATGGAGGACCTCAGACCATGCCCCCCCCCAACATGGCTTTACAAGGGACCTCAAGGCATGCCCCCTGCTCTGGTCTGGGCTGGAGGACTAATCCTGGTGCCAGACCAGAGGGATCTGGCGGGGCTTGACAAGAGTGGACTGGCCAGGTCTTGTATTGGGGGAAGGTCAGGTCTGAGTCTCATGTGATTTTGAGGCACATGTGGGTGGGTGGGGACTTGACTCTGGGTCCCATGGTGCACCCCAGACTCTGACAAGAGGGAGGTTTTCATATATATTTTACTAATTTTCTTTAATCTCTGACACTTCTACTATAGAAAAAGAGCAAAGAGCAATATTAAATTATTTCCCCTAATTAATCCCCTTTTAATGTACATGAATTTTGTGCACCAGGCCACTAGTGTTAAATAAGAGGGGTAAGAGTGGCATCCTTGTCTTGCTTCTGATCTTAGAAAAGCAGTTTTCAGCTTTTCACTGTTGAATATGTTAGCTGTGAATTTGTCACATAAGGCCTGTATTATGTTGAAGTATGTCCTTCTATACTCACTTTGTAGAGTTGTGTGTGCTTTTTAAATCAGAAATGGATATTAAATTTTAATACTTTTTTCTGCATCTAATTATAGAACCATGTGATTTTTATCCTTCATTTTTTGTGTGTGGTATATCACATTGATTTGTGGATATTGAGCCACCTTTGTACCTCTGGATGAGGTATATGATATGTATAATCTGTTGTTGAAGTCAGTGTGCTAAGATTTTGTAAAGGATTTTTGCATCTGTGTTCATCAGGGATATTAGTCTGTAATTTTCTTTCAATTGCAGTATCTTTGTCTGGTTCTAATGTCAGAGTAATGGTAGCACTGTAGAATGAGTTTGGAAGCTTTCCCTACTCTTCAATTATTTTGGAATAGTTTGAAAAGGTATTAATTCTCAATTAATGGCTTGTAAAACCATCTGGTGCTGGACTTTTGTTGGTTATAAGTTTTTGATTACTGATACAATTTCATACTAGTGATCAACCTGTTTCTTTTTTCCCCCTGATTTAGTCTTGGAAGATAATGTCTCTCAGAGTTTATCCATTTTTTTCTAAGTTGTCCAATTTGTTGGCATACTATTTTCTTATAATCCTTTGTGTTTCCTCAGTGTCAGTTGTCACTCCTCTTCTTTCATATCTGATTTTATTTATTTGGTAGGTCTAAGAATTTATTGATTTTGTTTATATTTTCAAATAACTAGCTCTAGTCTTATTGATATGTATTTTCTATTGGTTTTGTTTAGTCTCTATTTAATTTATTTCTGCTTGATCTTTATTATTTCCTTTGTTTGGGCTTTATTTGTTTTTCTTTAGATATAAGTTTAGATTATTTATTTTATATTTTTCTTATTTATTCAGGTAGGCCTACATTGCTATGAATTTTCCTATTAGAACTGCTTTTACTATGTCCCCCAAATTTTGTATTTATTTTCATTTGTTTCAAGATATTTTTATTTCCTCCTTGATTTCTTCATTAACCCATTGATTAGTTAATAGCTTATTGTTTACCCTCTATTTATACTTTTTCCAGTTTTTTCTTGTAATTGATTCTAGTTATATACCATTGTTATTAGAAAAACTGCTCCATAGGATTTCAATCTTCTTAAATTTTTTGAGGCTTCATTTGTTGCCATACTTGGACTATCTCTACTGCTGATTTTGGGGAAAATAATATATAAATATTTATTAACTCTACCTGGTATAATGTGTCATTTAAGGCCATTCTTTTCTTGTTTATTTTCTGCCCAGATGTTCTATCCAATAATAAAGTAGGGTTTTAAAGTCCCCTACTATTATTATATTATTATCTATCTCTTCCTTTATGTCTGTTAATATTTGCTTTGTGTTTTTTGGTGCTCCTACATTGGGTGTGTAGATGTTGACAAGTATTATATCCTTTTGTTAGATTGATCTCTTCATCATTATATTAGAGCTCTGGTGCACAAAATTTGTGCACTAGGGGGTGGTCCCTCAGCCTGGCCTACACCCACGCTCTCGCAGTCCAGGAGCCCTCAGGGGATATCTGACTGCTACAGAGGTGGGAGACACTCCCACCCCACAGCTGCACTTGCCAGTCATGAGCCTGGCTTCTGGCTGAGCAGCGCTCCCCCTGCTGGGAGTGCACTGACAACCAGGGGGCAGCTCCTGTAATAAGCATCTGCCCCCTTATGGTTAGTGCACATCATAATGACCGATTGTTTTGGTTGTTCTGGTTATTCTGCCGTAACAGTTGCTTAGGCTTTTATTATATAGACTAAAGGCCTGGTGCACAGAATTCGTGCACTGGGGTGGGAGGTCCCCTCAGCCCAGCCTTTCCCCTCTCACACTGGGAGCCCTTAGGGGATGTCCTACTGACAGTTTAGACCCGCTCTCCTTGGGGAGTGGGCCTAAGCCAAAGTCTGGCTTCCCTCTGAGGGAAGTGGCTGGGCTAATCAGGGGAAGGTGCCAGTCCCATTACCCCACTGCTGCTGCCACTGCCACAGCCGCCAAGGTGTTTTCATCAACTCGGCCTCCAGTCCCTTCACCATGAAAAAATGACAACTTTCTTTAGGCATTTTCAAGATGTGTTTTTTATAGGCTATGACCTTTCTTTCTTTCTTTCTTTCTTTCTTTCTTTCTTTCTTTCCTTCCTTCCTTCCTTCCTTCCTTCCTTCCTTCCTTC
>PVJN01043292.1:0-17861 GCA_004026805.1 Lasiurus borealis | reverse complement strand
GGGGTTGTATATGAGGTCTTTAGCTTTATGCATCAGCCAGAGCTGCCACTTTGTGCCTTGGATCCGCATTTCCCTATGTCACCCGCCTCCCTGCCCCTGACAACCACCGTTTAGCCTCTGCTTCTATGGACTCACCTTTTTTATATCCCACATACGAATGAGGTCATGCAGCTCTTTTCTGTCTGTGTCTAGCTTATTTCACTCAGCACAGGGCAATGGCTGAAGGCCCAGCCATGTTGTTGCAAATGTCAGGGTCTCTTTCTTTTCTAAGGCTGAATAATATTCCATTGTGTATATACACCACGATTTCTTTATCCGCTCAGCGCTGGGTGGACACTTAGGATGTTTTCTCTTCTTGGCTACTGTGAATAATGATTCACCAAACATGGGAACGCAGATGAGGTGCTGATTTCTCTTCCTTTGGGTGCATTCCCAGACAAGAATTGCAGGATCAGACGCTAGAAAAAGCTCTTTTTGAACCACTTGGGCAAGAGCACAATTTCCCCACCATGCTTCTGTGTGGGTTCCTGCTGGCCCCAGAGCCTCACATCCCAAGAGCAATTTGCATGAAGAAAGGGGGTCCCTGTGGGAAAAGAGGGTAGTCGGGTAGAGATCACCAGCTCCTTGTGGCCATGTAAACAGTACTTTTATGAACATCCTTGTACCTAGTCTTCTACACATGCAAACATTTCTCATGAGTACATACCTACACATGGAATTGTTCAGTGGAATAGCATATGTGTATGTTCAACTTTAGGGGATCATACCAAGCTATTGTCTGAAGTGGTTGCACCAAACTGCATTCCATCAATGATGTGTATGAGAACCGATGGATCCATATCCTCTCCGACACTTACTAACATCAGGCTTTTTCATTTTTGTTGATTGATTGTGCATAAACTAGTACCTCCTCATGGTCCTGATTTGCATCTTGACCTGTAATGCTGAGCATCTTGTTTATGTGTTTGGCCAAACAGAGCTCTCTTCTTCTGAGAAGTGTCTGTTCAGGGTTTTGGTCTATTGTCCTCCTATTGTTTGTGACCTTCTGATGAAAGGAGTATTTAACATATTCTCAACACTGACCCTTTGTTACCCACTTTGAGGTAACTCTTATGAATAAAAGTTCTTAATATAGTAAAATGCATCAATCTTTTATAGTGAATGCTTTATATTTAAGAAATCTTTTTAAAAATTATTTCATAAATTTCTTCCTACTATATCTACAAGGCATTTATCTGTATTTTAACTGAAAATGAAAAGGTTAAGAAACTGAAAGTACCAGTGGGAAAGAGGAAGAAGCAACTGAATTCCAGGCATTGGTGCCCAGCAACCTGCAGGGCACAGTGGTTGAGATGTGGTGAGTGGCAGTGCCAGGCCCTGGTGACATTTATAGCCATGGTAGCTTTTGCAATATTAATTAGTTGTGTACAGTTGACCTTTGAACAATGTGGGAATTAGGAGTGTTAACCTCCTCCCCCCAATGCAATCAGAAATCCATCTATAACTAGTAAGTCCCCGAAAAACTTAACAACTAATAGCCTACTATTGACCAGAAGCCTTACTGCTAACATAAACAATCAACGCACACATATTTTCTAAGTTATATGTATTCCATATTGTATTCTTACAATAAAGTTAGCTAGAGAAAATGTTAAGAAAATCATAAGGAAGATAAAATATATTTACAGTATTTATTGAAAGAAATCTGCGTGTAAGTGCACCTGCACAGTTCAAACCTGTGTTGTTCAGGGTCAACTGTATTTTTTCCTTTGGCCATAACAAACATAATCTTGTCAAATTTGAGCTATGGAAAAAAGGGTAGAAAAGAAAAGGAAACCATCTTCTTATCACTCAGGTGTTTTCTATAGTACTTATTCATATGCAAGTCTCCTGATACACACGTATCTTGTTCTCTTAAGAGTCTCTAACCCTGCCCTGACCATTTTGGCGCAGTGGATAGAGCGTCATCCTGCAGACTGAGGGGTCCCAGGTTCAATTCTGGTCAAAGGCATGTACCTTGGTTGTGGGCACATCCCCACTGGGGGGTGTGCAGGAGGCAGCTGATCTATGTTTCTCTCTCATCGATGTTTCTAACTCCCTATCCCTCTCCCTTCCTCTCTGTAAAAAAATATCAATTAAAATATATTTTTTTTTAAGTCTCTAACCCTTCACCTGATCACCAGCACCCTAACCCTAGCCATGGACACTTTCCAGATATTGCCACCCTTGACATAGGAGTAGCCCCTTTTAGTGTTGACCATTACCTTAAAAAACAGTGAACTTCTACTAAAGAAATTATACTTAGGACCAGCTGGTATGGCTCAGTGATTGAGCATTGACTCATGAACCAAGAGGTGGCTAGTTTGTCTCCTGGTGAGGATATATGCCCAGGTCAGGGTTTGATCCCCAGTCGGGGGTGTGCAGGAGGCAGCCGATAGATGATGTTTTTCTCTCTCATTGATGGTTCTATCTCCCTGTCCCTCTCCCTTCCTTTCGCTCTCTCTCTCTCTCAAAAAAAAATCAATAAAAACATTTTTAAAAACTTAAAAGGAAAGTATACTTAGACTCTTCTGTGATTGTTAGAAAATAAGAGTAGGCAAAAATAACTGTATCTAATTTTATTAGCCAGAGATATATTCCTGGCATCTTTTCTTTCGTTACTTACATATATAATTTAAAATGGAATCTTTCTGTATATGCCATTTTGTAAGTTTTTGCCTGACATTGTATAGTTTCTTTAATGTGACAAATGTTCTTCCACATCATTATTTGAGTGATACAGAGTACTGTCTCATGCTGGTGAAATGTAAATACTTACAGAATGTGCATCTCAGCCACAATCAAAGCTGATGATGGCTAGTGCTCTCACACTGCCTGTCAGCCCTGGGTGTTACTAAACCATTTCTCTGCTGTGGACACTTACATTTCCAATCGTTTCCTTTTAGAAGCAATGATGACATGACACTTTTTCACACTAAGCCTTTGTGCACATCTATGATAATGTTCTCAGGATAAATTCTGATAAGTGGGAATTCCTAATCGTGAATTTAAAAACATGTTTTAAAATATATATATTATATATATGATATATATATATACACACACACATATATATACCTATATATATGTATACACACACACACACACACACACACATATGGCTGCATTACTCTTCAAGGAGGTTTTATCAATTTATAAATTGATTAGCAGGGTATAAAAAAGCCTATTTTTCTACACTCTCACTAAGAATAATATTGTTGTGCCTTTTATCATCTGTTATCAGTATGCTAAATTCAAATTCCATTTCTTTATTTTAATTTGTATTTCATCAATTACTATTGAGGTTAAATTTTTCACGTTTCTTGACCATTCTTTTAGTATATATTTCTCTCTCTCTCTTTCTGTCTCTGTCTCTCATTGTGTGTGTGTAAATTGCCTTTGGTATCATTTCCCTTTTCATCTAGCAAATATTTATTTTATTTATTTGTGAGAATTATATCTTTGAGTGGTTTCAGAAGTGTCATTTTTTTTAATTTGTCTTTTTTTCATGCTTTTGCCTTCCAGATTTTTAAAATTTTATGTGTTATCAAATTGTTCAGTATTTTAAAAATTCATTTTTCATTTGAGAATATATAAAACTCACCTAAATGTTCTTCTGGTACTTGTTTCATTTTTTTTTTTTACATTTAAATTTCTGTGATGTGGAATATGTAGCTAAATGTTTTTGAAATGGTTAACCTAACACTATTTGCTGAAAATATTCTCTTTACCTAATGATTTGAATTAGTGCTTTTGTCTTATACTATATTTATGCTTACACTTGGGTACAATTCCATGCTTTCAATTTTGTTCCTATTATGTTGATTGTTCCTACAATTGTATCTTAAATGTTTGATTATCATATAATTTGTTGGACAGATGCTTCCTTATTATTATATTCTTTGAAATTTTATTGGCTAACTTGCTATCCTTAGGTAGTCTTCCAAATGAATAGCTAAGACTCTTTTGGTCCAATTTCCCTAAAAAAAGGTTATGTTTAGACTTTTATTGGAATTGCATTGCATGTATGTTATTTTGGTAATAATGGATATCCTTACAATATTAGGAAAATGGTTTGTTTAACTTGTGTTGAAGTCATTGTTCATGTTCTTCCATATTTTGTACTTTGAGTCGTAAACGTTGCACAATTCTTGCTAATTCAATTCAAAGTTATTTGTTGTTATTGCAAATCATGACTAAACTCTCATTCCTTCCCCAACCCCTAGTCATTTTGCTATATAAATTTTTATGGATTTTATAACTGACTGTCTTACAGAATTCTTTTTCATTTCAGTAGTATTTCAGTTGATTCTTTTGAATAGTACAGGTAGGGCATCACTTCATTCAAAACTAGTAATGATAGTTTTGTCCCCCTGTAATAATTACTCTTCTCTTTCTATTGTTAGTCTTACAGCATGTGTTCAGGAATTCAGATATCCATGGGGCCCAGGCAATAACATAAATGAGTGAATTGTGCCAGGGGAAGTCTTCAGCAAATGGGAGAGCACAGATCTTGTCTAAAAGAGGAAGTTCTTACTCAGCTCCAGCCAATTTCTGCCATTTGGAAAATAGGCCTGGTATTGACAATTGGTCAGATTTTTTAAAGAGATTTACCAAAGTTCTTTTTTTTAATGTTGGAAATGAACTCAAAATTTTAAAATATCAGGCAAGTCAAATATAGACTATCAGCCTCACAATGTGCCCCACTTTAACTAGAGCTTACAGAATTTAATAATGTACTGTGTTGGAATACCAGACATTTTTGCCTTATCGTGGTTTAAGTAGAAATGCTTTCATTACCTGACCAATTAGCTATTTTGGATTTATTATTTTTCATGTAAAGCCTCTGTCTCCAATTTAATAAGGTTGTTGTAGGAAGCAAGGAAATTGAATTCTATTGGCTGGTATGGTTTTCTTCTTTGACCTATGAATGCTATGAATCCATAAATTTTCTCATATCACACCATCCTTGCACCTGTAATTTCTGAGCTGTACGTAGTCATGTTATATCATTTACTTGAGTAAATAGTATGATATGCTGCAAGGAAGAAGTAATAAGACTTGATAGCAGCCAGCCAGACATGGCTTTTGTTTTGCTAGGGGAGAAAAGTTAAAGCCAGATTGTTCACAGTAAAGAAATCTTTTTGTGGGTTCTTGAGGAACTTGGGGAAAAGAACTGGGGGGATGGTACCACGATGTCTAATAATGTCTGCTGTGGTTTGTATATGGTCCTTCTCTGATATCCCAACACTATTAATAGAGTCCCCACTTGTCTTCAGTGTGCTGTAGTTGGATCTTTTTTGCAATATGACAAACTGCTAAGCTGCACCACCTGTAGATGCATAAAAAGGAAGCTCCTTCCCCTACATTAGAGGGCCCTGCTCTGGCCCTCATTTATCCACACTCTTCCCAATAGGTGAGGAGACCACAAAGCCAAGGAGAAAGCCCTGCAAGTGGGCACAGACCCATTTGGATCCTGGGTATCTGAGTCCAGAGCCCCCTGCCTTCTAGACCTTGTTCTGAATGCCCAGGACCCCAGAATTTTCTACCTAACCAGCACCCAGGGCTTGTGCAGGTTTTTTCCCTAAGCCCACTCTCCCAAGGGAGGACCTGAGGAGCCAGCAAAGAAGTATGATTGTATGGAGGGTGGAAAAAGCCTGGACATGTGTGCTAGAGTGTCCGCACTATTTCCACAAAGTCCATTCTGATATAGGGCTCAGCTAGGGCCTATAAGGAAAAGGTATTCAGCTGTCCTATGCCATCCAATAGTATCTTAGGATGCCAAGGAGCTTAGGAGAATTCTCAACTCAAACTTGGCTCCTCAAGTGGTTTCAAGGGTCTATTCCTCAAGCTACAAGTAAAACAAATATTAAACACAGTTCGCTTCACTTATAGCGAAAGTCTATGGTCAAGTTTCCCAGGGCTGTCACAATGAAGTACCACAACTTATCCTCTCATAGTTCTCCACAGTTTAGAAGTCAAAAGTCCAAAAGCAAGGCGTTAGCAAAGTTGTGCTTCCTCCAAAAGCTCTGGGGAAGAATTCTCCCTTCTCTCTTGAGCTTCTGGTGGCTCTCAGAAATTCTTGGCATTCCTTGACCTGTAGCTTCATTGCCCTAACCTCTGTTGTCATTGTCACGAGGACTTCTGCACATCGTCACAGTGTATCTCTGTATGTCCTCTCCTCTTCTTAGAAAGACACCAGTCATTGACTCAGGGTCAACCCTAATCCATTATGATCTCATCTTAATAATTTCACCTGCAGAGATCCTGTTTCCAAATAAGATCACATTCTGAGGTTCCAGGTGGATGTGGATTTTGGAGGGACACCTCCATCCAGTGCATTCCCCATAATTAAGTTTGCTCTATATTGCTCTTGTTTTCCCCCTTGGTGTTTCTGTCTTCTTGGTATATGTTACCAGGGTTAGTTTAACTTTGTAAAATTAATTGCAGCACTTTGAAGCTTTTTTTATACTCTGGAAGCAATGATTTAGGCATTATTTCTTCTAACAACTCAGAAAAGCAGCCAGAATGCAGAGGAAAAAAAACAGGTCACAAATGAAAGAAATGGTAGAAAGCAAATGATTAGATGTAGAGTTCAAAACCATGGTTATAAAGTTTTTTAAGAATTTCCTAGAAAAGGCCGATAAATTTAGTGAGACCCTTGAGGATATAAAAAAGGACAAACTAATTAAACATACACTGACTGAAATAAAAAAAATTATACAGAGACCTAAAAGACTACAGGAATGCAAGAATCAAGTCAAAGATTTGAAATACAAAGAAGCAGAAAACACTCAACTGGAAAAGAAAAAAGAATCCAAAAATTGGAAGATAGTATAAGGAGCCTCTGGGACAACCTCAAGTGTACCAACATCAGAATTATGAGGGCACCAGAAGAAGAGAGAGAGCAAGATATTAAAAACTCATTTGAAGAAATAATAATTGAAACCCCACCTCATGAAAGAAATCGACTTACAAGTCCAAGAAGCACACAGAACCTCAAACAAAAGGAATCCAAAGAGGACCACACCAAAACACATCACAATTAAAATGCCAAGAGCAAAAGACAAAGAGAGAATATTAAAAGCATCAAGAGAAAAACAGTTAATTACCTACAAGGGAGCATCCATAAGATTGTCAGCTGATTTCTCAAAAGGCCAGATGGGAGTGGCAAGAAATATTCAAAGTGATAAATAGCAAGAACCTACAACCAAGATTACTCTACCCAGCAAAACTATCATTCAGAATTGAAGGTCAGATAAAGAGCCTGACAGATAAGAAAAAGCTAAAGGAGTTCATCACCACCAACTAGTATTATATGGAAGGTATTCTCTAAGAAGAGGAAGAAGAAGAAAAGGTAAAGATAAAAATTATGAACAACAAATACATATCTATCAACAAGTGAATCTAAAAATCAAATGAATAAAAAATCTGATGAACAAAATAAACTGGTGAATATAATAGAATCAGGGACATAGAAAGGGAGTGAACTGACAATTCTCGGGGAGAAAGGGGTTGGGGGTGTGGGAAGAGACTGAACAAAAATCATACACCTATGGATGAGGACAGTGTGGGAAAAGTACAGGCAGAGGGTGAGGTGGGAACCGGGTGTAAAGAGCTAAGGGAGGAAAAAAGAGGAACAATTGTAATAACCTGAACAATAAAGACTTATTAAATTTTAAAAAAAGGAACATACCTCAACATAACAAAGGCTATATATGACAAACCCATAGACAACATCATACTCAATGGGCAAAACTTAAAAGCATTTCCCTTAAGAACAGGAACAAAACAGGATTTACACTTTCACCAGTCTTATTCAACACTAGAGGCTCAATGCATGAAATTTATGCAAGAGTAGGCTAGGCCTTCTTTTCCCCAGCTGCCAGCACCAGCTTTCCTCTGGCACCCAGTACCTGGGCTTCCCTTGCAGCCCCAGCTTCATCCAGAAGATTGTCTGGAAAGACGCCCGGTCTAATTAGCATATTTTGCTTTTATTATTATAGATAGTACTATAGGAAGTCCCAGCCACAGCAATCAGACAAGGAAAAACAAAAGGCATCTAGATTGAAAAGGAAGAAGTAAAACTAATTATTTGCAGATGACATAATGTATATAGAGAACCCAGCTCTGGTGATCTGGGCTGGAGTCTGTTCTGGGACTGAAAACCCCATACTTCTCACGGGGAGCCATTTCAGCTGGGTTTTCCCTCTGGAATCTCAGCAACTGACCAAGGGAACAGGGCCAGCCTTTTCATGGCTCTGCCCTTTCTACCAGTTTTGCTGTAGCTTCTTCTGTAAATGCTTTGTTATAAAACTTCTATTCACCTGGTCTTCAGTTTCTTATTCAGATTGATTGTTCTCTATTTTAGTTGTACTAGTAATTCCAGTTTGGTCCTTGGAGGAGGTGAGTGTAACATTCACCTAGCCCACTGCCACCTTGAATCTCCCTTCCATTTGGATTTTTCTACCTCTTCTCCAGTGAATTATATTGCCTTCCTTTAATTAATATTTTATTAGCATAAATTTAAATGCAATATGCTCTTAACTTTAATCTTCTTCCATGTTTTTGTTTCAGGTCTCTTTTATATTCTAGTGCTATTTGGACTTTTTTTTTTTCTCTTAGTGTAACCTTGCCAGAGGTTTGTCTCTTTTATGCATCTTTTAAAAGAGCTAGCTCTTTGATTTCTCATGAATTCTATTTTTTTCTGTTTTCTAATTTGCTTATGTCTTCTTTTATCTTTCATTTGTTCCTTCTGCCATACTTAAATTTATTCTTTTTAATCTCAATTTTTTAGTTAATTGATTTTTTTTCATTTTTGTTTATTAGCAAAATTTTTAAGCGAGAAAGATAAATATTGCATGATCTCAGTCATTTGTGGAATACAATGAATAACATAAACTGATGAACCAAAATAGAGCCAGAGGAAAAAAATGTTTTAGAGTATAATAGAAGTAATCCTGTTATTTGCAGATCTTTGATATTTCCTACAACTTTTGTGATATTATACCATGTTAGTACAGTTTGGATAATATTCTTATATTTAAAATATTTTTCTTGAAATATTAATTTTTATTGCACATAATATTATATTTAAAATCATTTTTTGGATAGAGGAGGAAAATTAGGCTGATGGGAAGGCAGACTGCAAGATAGTGTGTGAGTGAGAAAACAAAGGGAGAGTGTGTAGTCACACAAGGAGTGTTTGTTGGTGAGGTGAGAGCCAGCTATACTCCAGGAGATTGTGGGGGACTGCTGGACGGGACTCCCCTGCCTGGGCAGCCCTCTCTGCTGCCGGGTTCCCTTCTGGAGCGACTGGCTCAGACGTGGAGACTGCACCATATTGAAGGGGAAAGTGGATGTTATTAGAAACCTGAAAGACCCAGGGAATCTACAACTACGGCACACATTGAACAGCTGTGAACCTGAGAACACTGATCCCAAGTGGCGCAAGCACATGGATTCAGAGGAGCTCTAGACGCCCTCATGAAAAGGGGAGAGAGAACTACATAACCAGACACCTGAAGAAGAGATATCATGGGGAGACAAAGAAACAGCCAGCATATGAAAGAAAAGCAGGCATCACCAGAAAATAAAATAAACAAAATGGAAGCAAGCAACCTGTCAGAGAAAGAATTCAAAGAAATGGTCATAAGGTGGATGAAAAGAATGGAAGACAAATTTGACAATATGAGTAAGAACCAAGAGGAAATGAAGAACCAAGAAGAAATGAAAAATGATATCCCAGCTGTAAAGAACTCAATAGAAAGCATCAAAAGTAGACTAGAAGAAGTCAAGACCGCATCAGTGAGCTAAAAGACAAAGTAGAAAAAAATACCCAAGTAGAGCAGTTTCTAGGAAAAAAAAATTATAAAGGAGGAGGGCCTAAGGGAACTTTGGGACAACACAAAACAAAACAACATCTGCATATAAGCGTTCCAGAAGGAGAGGAAACTGAGCAAGGAATAGAAAACCTGTTTGAAGAAATAATGACAGAAAACTTCCCTGATAGAGGGAAGAAAAAACCCACACAAATCCAAGAAGCTCACAGAGTCCCAAGCAAAATGAACACCAAAAGACTGATGGCAAGGCACATTATAATTAAATTTGTAAATATCAACGACAAAGTAAGAATTGTAAAAGCGGCCAGAGAGAGTCAGAAAGTTACCTACAAAGGATCCCCCATTAGACTAGTGACTGATTTCTCAACAGAAACACATCAGGCCAGGAGGGAATGGAATGAAATATACAAAGTCATGCAAAGGAAGGATCTGAATCCAAGAATACTGTACTCAGCAAGGCTATCAATCAAAATTGAAGGTGAAATCAGGAGCTTCACAGACAAAAAAAAAGACTAAGGGAGTTTATTATCACCAAACCAGCAATTCAAGAAATGCTAAATGGTCTGCTATAAAAAAAAGAGAGAGAGAGAGAGAGAGAGAAATAGGAAGCAAAGAAGGAACACAGGGGTAAAGAATAAAAATGGCTACAAATAAGTACCTATCAATAATAACTTTAAATGTAAATGGATTAAATGCCCCAATCAAAAGAAATTGGGTAACGGATTAGATAAGAAAACATGACTCATATATCTGCTGCCTCCAAGAAACCCACCTCAGAAAAGAAGACCCACACATACTGAGGGTGAAGGGATAAAAAAATGTTTTTCAGGCAAATGGAAATAAAACACAAAGCTGGGGTAGCAATACTTATATCTGACAAATTAGATCTCACAATGAAGAATATAACAAAAGATAAGGAAGGCCAACTTCATAGTACTAAAGGGAGCAATCCAGCAAGAAGAAATAACTCTGGTAAATATATACGCACCCAATACAGAAGCACCCAAACACATAAAAAAAACTCCTGGAGGATATCAAGGGAGAGATTGACAGCAATACAATCATAGTAGGATACTTTAAAATTTATTTTTATTGATATTTTACAGAGAGGAAAGGAGAGGGATAGAGAGTTAGAAACATCCACGAGAGAGAGAGACATGGATCAGCTGCCTCCTGCATGCACCCCACTGGAGTTGTGCCCGCAACCTAGGTACATGCCCTTGACCGGAATCAAGCCTGGAACCCTTTAGTCCGAAGGCTGAAATCTATCCACTGAGCCAAACCAGTCTTGGCCATATTAAGGTACTTTAATACCCCACTATCACATTGGACAAATCATCTAAACAAAAAATTCAGCAAAGAAACATCAATCCTAAATTACTCATTAGACCAGGTGGAATTAATTGACATCTTCAGAACATTTGACCCCAAACCCACAGAATATACATTCTTCTCAAGTGCACATGGGTCATTTTCAAAGATAGACCATATATTGGGTCTCTTCAAATTCAAAAATATAGAAATCATATCAAGCATCTTCTCAGATCACAGTGGTATAAAACTAGAAATCCACTACAATAAAAATAATCAAACACATGGACACTAAATAGCATGCTATTAAACAATGGGTAACCAGAGACATCAAGAAAGAAAGAATGAAGATCATGGCAACAAATGACAATGAAAACACAACGATCCAAAACCTATGAGACACAATGAAAGCAGTCTTGAGAGGGTAGTTCATAGCTCTACAAGCTTACTGCAAAAAACAAGAATCAATGGTAATAAATTACCTAACCCTACATCTCAAAGAGTTAGAAAGAGAGCAACAAAAAAAAGCCTGGTGTAAGCAGAAGGAAGGAAATAATAAAGATCATAATGGAGATAAATGACATAGAGACCAAAAAACAAAAACAAACAAACAAACAACAAGATCAACAAAACCAAGAGCAGGTTATTTGAAAGGATAAACAAGATTGATGAACCTCTAGCCAGGCTCACCAAGAAGCAGAGCGACCCAAATAAACAAAATCAGAAATGAAAGAGGTGAAATAACAACAGATCCCAAAATACAAAGGACTGTTAAAAAATACTATGAACAACTCTGTTTCAACAAACTGGACAACCTAGAGTAAATGGACATATTCCTAGAAAAATACAGCTTTCAAAACTCAATCAGGAAGAATCTAAACATCTCAATAGGCCAATAACTATGGATGAAATTGAAGCAGTCATCAACAAGCTTCCAGGAAACAAAGCCCAGGGCCAGATGGCTTCACGGGGAGTTTTACCAAACTTTCATGGAAGAACTAAAACCTATCCTCCTCAGACTATTCCAAAAAATTCGAGAAGAAGCAACACTTCCAAGGTCATTCTATGAAGCCATCATTACCATAATACCCAAACCAGATAAAGACAACAATAAAAGAATTACAGGCCAATATCCTTCATGAACATAGATGCCAAAATCCTCAACAAAATTCTAGCAAATCAGATGCAGCATTATATTAGAAAGATCATGCACCCTGACCAAGTAGGATTTATCCCAGGAATGGAAGGATGGTACAATGTCTGCAAATCAGTAAATGTGATGCATCACATAAACAAATTGAGAGATAAAAATCACATAGTCATATCAATTGATACAGAAAAAAGCATTTGACAAAATCCAACATCCTTTCTTGATAAAAACTCTCAGCAAGGTGGGAATAGAAGGATCATACCTCAACATAATAAAAGCCATATATGATAAACCCACAGCCAACATAATATTGAATGGGCAAAAACTGAAACCATTTCCCCTAAGAACAGGAATAAGACAGGGATGCTCACTGTCACCACTCCTATTCAACATAGTACTGGAAGTATAAGCCATTGCAATTAGACAAGAAGAAATAAAAGGCATCAAATTGTAAAAGAAGAAGTAAAGCTGTCCTTATTTGCAGATGACATGATATTGTACATAAAACCCCAAAAGACTCCATCAAAAACCTATTAGACTTAATAAATGAATCTGGCAATGTAGCAGGATATAAAATTAACACCAAGAAATCTATGGCATGTCTATACACCAATAATGAACTTACAGAAAGACACTAAAAAAGCAATACCATTTACCATTGCACCAAAAAAATTTAAGACACCTAGGAATAAACTTAACTAAGAAGGTAAAAGACCTATATGAGGAAAATTATAGGACACTGGAAAAAAAGATAGAGGAAGAGGTAAATAGATGGAAGAACAAAGCATATTCATGGATCGGTAGAATAAACATCATTAAAATGTCCATACTACCCAAAGTAATCTATAGATTCAATGCACTTCCCATTAAGATACCAATGGCATATTTCGCAGACCTAGAATGAACTCTGCAAAAATTCATCTGGAATCAAAAAAGATCCCAAATAGCCACAGCAATCCTGAGAAAAAAGAGCAAAGTAGGTGGGTTCTCAATACCAGATTTCAAGTTGTATTACAAAGCCACTGTTCTCAAAACAGCCTGTTATTGGCACAAGAATAGACATATAGACCAATGGAATAGAATAGAGAATCCAGATATCGACCCAAACCACTATGCTCAATTAATATTTGACAAAGGAGGCATGAACATACAATGGAGTCAAGACAGTCTCTTTAATAAATGATGTTGGAAAAATTGGACAGATACATGCAAACAAATAAAACTAGACCACCAACTTATACCATACACAAAAATAAACTCAAAATGATACAGGACTTAAACATAAGACCAAAACCATAAAAATACTAGAGGAAGCCACAGGCAGAGAAATCTCAGACATATGCTGAAGTAATTTCTTCACCGATACTGCTTCTAGGGCAATGGAAACTAAAGAGAAAATAAACAAAGAGACTACATCAAAATAAAAGGCTTTTTCACAGCAAAAGAAACCATCAATAAAACAACATGAAAGCTCACTGTATGGGAGAGCATATTTGCAAATGTTATTGCTGATAAAATTTTAATCTCCAACATCTACTGGAAACTTATGCAACTTAATAAAAGGAAGACAAATGATCCAATAAAAAAAATGGGCAATGGACCTAAATAGAATCTTTTTGAAAGAAGACAGAAGGAAGGCCAAAAGACATATGAAAACATGCTCAGTCACTAATTATCTGAGAGATGCACATCCAAATGACAATGTGGTACCATCTCACACCTGTTAGAATGGCAATCATTAAAAAAAATCAACAAATCAACAAATGACAAATGCTGGTGAAGATGTGGAGAAAAAGGAATCCTCGTGCACTGCTGGTGGGAATGCAGACTGGTGCAGCTACTGTGGAGTACAGTAAGGAGTTTCCTCAAAAAAATAAAAATGGAACTCCCATTTAACCCAGTAATCCCACTCTTAAGGAATATATCCCAAGAAACTAGAAACACCAATCAGAAAGGATATATGTAACCCAAGGTTCATAGCAGCACAATTCACCATCGCTAAGATTTGGAAACAGCCTAAATGCCCATCAGCAGATGAGTGGATTAGAAAACTGTGGTACATCTACACAATGGAATACTACACTGTTATAAAAAAGAAGGAATTCTTACCATTTGCAGCGGCATGGATGGACCTGGAGAGCATTATGTTAAGTGAAATAAGCCAGACGATGAAAGAAAAATACCACATGATCTCACTCATTTATGGAAAATAAAGAACATTATAACCTGATGAACAAAAAGATACAGAGGGAGTAAAGCACTGAACAGAATGTCAAATTACAGTAGGAAGGCTGGGGATTATTGGGGAGGGGAGGGAAAGAGATCAATGGAAGGACTTGTATGCATGCATATAAACACACCAATGTACACAAGCCACTGGGGGTGGGGTGAGGGCACGTGACAAGGGGTACAGGAAGCTGGGGAAAGGTCAATTTAAAAAAAGGAGATATATGTACTACTATATGTAATACTTTAAACAATAAAAAAATAAAAATAAAATTTTTCTTAAAACATTAATGTTTATTGCATGTGACATTATATTTAAAATCATTTTTATTGAAAATAAAAATAAATACTTTTTAAGTTATATCATTTCTCCAGTGAGTAGCCAGAGAGATGGATGCACTGTGAGAATCAGTGCTGGGAGAGAGGGCCCAGAAATAGAAAAAATCAAAACCACCCATCTGGGTTGGGACTTGGCTATGCATCCAAAACACCAGTCATTTAGATAATGCTGCTTTATGCATCACTTCTTGTCTATTGTTGCTTCCTGCTGAATACCAACTAGGGGGGGAAAGTGGCCTCTAGTTTCTAGAAACTAAATGTTACCCACCCCCCACCAAAAAATATTCATATGTTGAAACCCAATTCCCAATGTGATGGTATTAGGAGGCGAGGCCTTTGGGAGGTGATTAGGTCATGGGGATGGAGCCCTCATGAATGGGATTAGTGCCCTTATAAAAGAAACTCACAGAGAGCTCTCTCACCTCTTCTGCCATGCTAGGGCAAAGTGAAAGGATGGCTATCTATGAACCAGGAAACAGAGTCCTCACCAGACACCAAATATGCTTGCCCGTTTATTTTGGGCTTCCAACCTTCAGAACTGTGAGCAATATATTTCTGTTGCTTATAAAGTACCCATCAGTCTATGATATTCTCTTATAGTAGCTGGAAAGGACTAAAACAATGGTGAAAGGCTGGAAGCCATCTTTCCAGCAGGGATACTGTGATTGTAACCCTTCAGATACAGGTGCGAGAATAGGCGTACCGTGGAGACTGAAACACATTTTTCAGCCAGAGTGGGCTAAGTCTGCTTGAAATGAGGTCTTGAAAAGTCTCAGTTTCAAGGCTGCCTGGAACCTCAGCAGAGGACAGGAGTAGACTGGGGCCAGGATACTCGACCCTGCTACCTGGTCTCTAAGGGAAACCTGGTTCAGGACAGTGTAAATATCCACTGGTCTTCTGCAGGCGGAAGTCAGCACAGAGGAAATACAAAATTTTAGGGACAGAAGAATGTGGGGGAGGGCCTTCTTTACTGAATGTAGATCTTCAGTCCCAATCAGTTCATTGCAGAATCTCAGTTCTAGCATTTCTGTGTTTTTTATTATAACCATTGAGTGTATAGAAATATCTGAGTTTTATCTTGTGTTTGGTTTTATATTAGCCAGGATAGGCCAGGTTATTTATGTTGAGGTAAGAAGCAAACCTTAAACATTATTGGCTTAAAACAAACAAACAAAAAGTTTATTTCTTACTCATGCTAGCTGTCCAGCAATGATTACATCTGACTCTTGACTGGCTTTAGAAATTTGCATGAGGTGCTCCTGCAAGCCTCAGTTCCCTCCTGCATGAAGAATCCAGTTCACAGGGTTGCCAGGATTTAATCAGGAAGTCTGAAGAGCTTGTAGCATGGTGCTTGGAACTCGGTGAGCCCAGGCCATTGTGTTAATGATACCAATACCAGTAGAGTCATCATCAAAGCATTCAGGTAGATGGCAATAGGAAAGTCTCCGGATTTGGTTCTCAGGGATTTGCTGGTCTTTAAATCATATTCTTGATTGAAATGACCCTTGGATACCTTTACTCACCTGTCATCATGCCCTACTTCTATCAACAATGGTGCAGGGCCATTTATGATTAATTGAAGAAAGGGAAAGGAACCCAAAAGAAGATTATGAGTGAGAGAATCAAATAAGAATAGGCCAGTGAGTAACAGGAGAGATAATCATTTTTTTTTTGAGCGTAGAAACAGCATCATGCTGTGATTAAGAACATGGCTCTACCTTTTTCCCAGCTCGGGGACCCTAAGGTGGTCACTCAACCTGCTTGGCCCTCTGTCTAGCCAGCTTTAGTTTTGCCTCCTGTTGTCTCTTTAAAGACCATCTCTGTGAGTAGGTCCTTGCCCTGGCACTAATGGAAACTTCAGGTAAGTGCCATACTCTTCCTTTTTACATTTTTTTAAGTCCTTTGCTTTCTAAGTCATAAATTAGTCTCATTCCTAAATCAGAAAGTTCCATCCAATATGTTAGTCAATACTTCAAACTTTATTTAAAGGTAAGCCTCTTTCCCTCTCCCTCCATCTGTGGCCCACAGCAGCATGCCTTCAGGAAAGAAGGAAACAGACACTATCTTACCCAACATACACATGTGCGGGGTTAGAAGAGAGAACACGCAAGGCAAGCAGGAGAGAGGGAAGAAAGTGCTTACTTGGCTGTTAGTCTAAGGCTGGCATTGCACCTGCAGGGGAAGTTTACATGAGGTAACAGGGGGATATTAGCAAGATCCCTGTGTGGGGCAGCGCTGTTCAGACCACCAGCCCCTTCATGCTCCCATGCACCTGGTGATTCACCTCCAGCCTCTGGTTGATGAGAACTTTTTGACCCTCTAGGGCACCCTGTGAGATGCTATCTAATACAATCCATTGGCCAGCTTGGTCCATGGCTGATCTATAAGAAACACTCATGGTCTTCTCCACAGAACGAGCTTTGAGTGTGCAAGCTGATGTCAGATTCATAGCCATGTCTTTCACCCTCCAGACTGCTCAGGAGTGGGCAGGCATAGTTCCCTGTGCCCTGTGCCTCCATCTATCCAGCTACAGGGACCACTCATCAAACTCCATAAGAAGCTGCTCTTTTTGGCTATGAGGTGCAGGAATAGGTTAAACATCTCCACTGTGCGTGCGTGTGTGTGTGTGTGTGTTGGCAAGTGAATGATAGCATTGGATTTGCAACAACAACAAGAAAGTTTTTCTAAAACCCTCTCTTGGTACTTGTTGAGTCTTTGATATCCTCTTTGTGGATTATGAAACTGTAAGGATTAAAGTTGCAAAACCAGTTCTGAAGTATTTGCTTTTAAAAGCTACATCTGGTAACTCATTTTGCAATTTCATATCTATTTGATCTTGGTGTCTCACCTTCACTTTCTAATTTAGGGGAGAAATTACTTATTCATACTTATTTGTGGGGTTTTTAGGAGATGCAATGATGTAATCATTGAATGTGAAGTGCTAAGGAGAGTGC
>PVJN01043291.1:0-17861 GCA_004026805.1 Lasiurus borealis | reverse complement strand
ATACAGAGGCAGTAAAGCCTCAAACAGACTGAAATTATAGCAGGAAGATTAAAGTTAGGTGGGGTAGATGGGAGATCAATCAAGAGACTTGTATGCATGCATATAAGCATAACCAATGAACACAGACACTGGGGGGGTTGGGGTATGCCTGGGAGGGAGGGGGGGCATGGGGAAACATGTATAAAAAATTAATTAAAAATAAATAAATAAATAAAAATATGTTTTCTGTTCTCAAAAAAAATAAATAAATAAAGTATTACACATAGTAGTACATATATCTCCTTCCCCCGCACCCCCCCACCCACTGACTTTCCCCAGCCTCCCCTACTTCCTATCGCATGCCCTCATTGAATGCTGTAATTTCAACAGGCCGAAAAGGAAGTAAAAGAATTTTGTAGCATAAAGAAAAGCATGGCCAAAACCGGTTTGGCTCAGTGGATAGAGCATCAGCCTTCAGACTGAAAGGTCCCAGGTTCAATTTCAGTCAAGGGCATGTACTTTGGTTGCGGGCACATCCCCAGTAGGGGGCATGCAGGAGGCGGCTGATCAATGTCTCTTTCATCGATATTCCTAACTCTCTCTCTCCCTTCCTCTCTGTAAAAAAATCAATAAAATATATTTTTAAAAAAAGAATAGCATTAAGACAGAAACATATGTGGATTATATAAATCATACATTTATAAAGGAATCATAAATGTAAATGAATAAATAAATAAAGCTTAAGAAGGAGATTAAGGCCACAATGCAGTAGGTCTTAAATGCAAGAATGAACAGTTGGATTGTAACCAAACAAGACAGAGATGCATAGAGTGTTAAATAGTGACCCACGTGTTCTGGCAATTGTGGAGCATATCAGCATAATCCATAAGACATTTCTCAGCCTTCAGTAAGTTTTCAGTTGTCTAGGAGAAATAAAGCTACATGTATGATAAAATTAGGAAAAGAAATAAGAAAACCATTACAAACATTATAGCAGTGAAATTTTTAATATGATCAAGTAAAGACTGTTCCTGGTTCCTCCACTCCTCTGTTTCCATAACATTTTATACACATCTCGCCTAAAGCACTTATTAAATCATGCTTTGTTTTTCTCTTTTCATGTACATATCTATAACATATAGGTTGCCTGGCACATAATAGATGTTTTGCAAATTTCAAAATGTGTGGTAGACAAGTTTCCTGAGGCATCTTTTGTCAAACATTCATCTATGGTTCAATCCAAAGAGGGAAACATTGTATGACCAAGTAGACTTGGAAACCTATGTACTGTGCCTTCTCCCCTGTGTGAGCCATAGCTCTGGTCAACAACGCTGCAAAATCTTACTCTTAAAAAAATAACTGATCAGCTATAATTTTCAAACACCCTATTAACAGAACGCATCTTAGAAAGTGTAGCTACAAATAATGACCATTGATATCCTGAAGGGCATAAGTCTTCAGGAAATATTTCTTGGAGGAGGCAAGATTTAAGAGTAATCATGAATGATGGTTCAAGTTTGGCTAAGTCAGGACAAGTGCAGGGAAATTATTATTTTGGGAATAAAATGAGTTGGTTGAGAAGAGTTGACTTTTAGAGGTTTTAAAAATATGATGAGAAATTCAGAAATTATTCTCTAGGCAGTAGCATGGCATTTTACATTCTTAATTGAAGGACTGGGTGAGTGCCATTCTTCTAACATTGTGTTTAAGTGTTTTTCCAAAAACACTAGTCTTAACATACCAGTCTTAAATGTTTTCAAAGGAGTTTTTGCAGCCTACCAAAAAAGTTTTTCCATAACCTATAAAGTCAGTTTTGAATGTAAGAATTTTAAAATTTCCAATATACTAGGAATGTTCAAGTAGTAAAATAAATGAAAACAAGATTATTCTGCTTTTCCAAAATACATTTTTCACAGTAGTAAGATCTATTTTCCAGAGTATACTTTACTCACACATAAGCATGGGCCATTTCCGCAAAACAACGTCAAACAAATGAATGAAGACTAACACTTCCAGTGGAAACTATGCATGAGGTTTTTTTAAAGAAATGTTTCTGGTTTTAGTGAAAAAAATAATAGAGTTTGCTGTCAGTCAACTCTTTATGCAGCGAAATTACATAATATAGCCCTATTGTTTCCTCTTGTAGGTCAAAGGTAAATTCAAAATGTGGTATTCATGTGCTTTATTTATATGGCCTGATATTTATTCATTTATTTACTTAATTTTTATTTTCTTCAGGAAGACTCTATTTGAAGTTTTCAGTGTGACATTCAAACTTGTAAATACAGTGGTACCTCGAGATACGAGTTTAATTCGTTCCGTAACCTTGAGGCATGGGAAACTATGAGACACTCGAGTCACGGTAAACTGGTGGGTCGTATGCAGCCAGCCAATCTGCGCAATTACTTCTATCTCAAATATTGCTCGTATTTCACAGCAAAAATCGCTCGCTCGACAGCTTGTATCTCAAAAATCTCGAGGTGCCATTGTACTTGTTTCTATAATAAACATTAAGCATCCAGTCTGTCATGCAATTATCCTGAGATTAAAGTGCTGAAACCCTGTTGAAACATAGACATACACAGACTAGAGATGCCAAGTAATGCTCGATAAATGAGTGCTAATTATGAATGTAAAACAGTTGATTAATATTCATTATTGCACCATCTTAATGAAATCTTGCTTGGTGTGAGATTTTCAAATTCATTCTAGTGGATATTTATTCTCATCATCAAAACCAACATGGTAATTTGCTTATCTGGATTTTTGTAGGTTGAAGATACAGGAAGATACACATGTCTGGCCTCCAGCCCTGCAGGAGATGATGATAAAGAGTATTTAGTGAGAGTGCATGGTAAATTGGCAAAATGTTTGGCATCCATCATACCCTAATACCTCATTAGTAGCCATTTTTCTGGAACATGAGGCGCCTCCACAGTAGATCATAAGATATGATTATGCATTAGGAAATGTATATTTTTCAAATCTGATGCTTATATTTTACTGATCAAATGCTTTTAAGGAGTAATTCAGTGGATTTTGTTACTTGTTTCGATCCTGCACAAATAATTCATATTTAAAATCAGAATGTAAATTATGATAAAAAGAAAATTGTTTAATTCATAATCTTACCACACAAAAATAAGACCATTTTGCATATTAATATTTTGTCACAATAATGTGGTCACAGAGTATATAGTAGTTAACCTGTTTCTCAATCTCACAAAAATACTTTGACTTTCTCATGTCAAAAAATATATCTTTATAAAATTACTTTTTGGTAATTGCACAGTATTCCATTTAATGTATATGCCATCATTTATTTAACCCATTCCTTATTTTTTGAATAGTTAGATTGTTTTTATATTTTCACCAGTATAAGCAACACTGCGATAAACATCCTGTACATACATGTTGGCCTATTATTTTATTATTTTAGTTTAATGAATTTCTGTAAATATCTTGTTTGTTTATACACACACACACACACATTTAAGGCCAAATTATGTTCTAGAAAGTTGGACCAGTTACACTCTGGCATAGAAGTAGGAATTGCTCTTCATGAAGAGGAGTTTTTTAAAAAACTAAGCACATTTTTATCTGATTCTCATAAAATATTTAAGTGACGAGGCAATTCAAACTATAGGGCTGGTGTAATACAGGAGTGTCCTCCTCCACCCACCTGCCCTGCACACCCATTAGACCTGCCACTATTGACATGTAAATTGTGCATTATAATATGTTACATTAAAAAGATATATTTCTGCATGTTAAGAAAAATACATACATTTCTGAATATTTTGATAGACGGACTCTAATTTATTGGTTTTAAGAGCTGATGTTCAGGGAAAATCATTACCAAGTGTATCCTGCACATGGAGTCCCTTCTTCGTGCCAGAGTTTCTTTCCTTGTTAAATGGTGATGTTAATGTGATTATGTTAGCCATGTGGCTGTGGAAGAATTTCATTACTTAATGTATGTAAAAGTATTAAGTAAGTAAAAACACATGCCACTGTTTGTAATCATTTGTACCATAAACTGAATGAGTAATGTTTTAAGTATCTGCCTTTTACCTCAAATAGAGGAGCAATATCTGTTGATTATATATAATCATTCAGATCCTTCTATATCTCATTTATTGAAAGACTCGGGTGTATTTTTTTCTCACACCCAGTGCCCCCTAATATTGCTGGAACGGATGGGCCCCAGGATTTCACTGTGTTACGGAACAGACAAGTGACACTGGAATGCAAATCGGATGCAGTGCCCCCACCTGTGATCACTTGGCTTAAAAATGGAGAACGGTTACAGGTAAGTCTTGGTAACTTCCAAGGATTCATTTTAAGAAAAAAACACAACAGGCCAGGTAAACAAAACCAAACATCAGTTTTTCAGTATTGCAGGGGTGGACACAGTGTCCTTAGATCAGCCTTCTTTTCTCAACTTTAACTAGGATAGTTACTAACTAGTGATGGATCAGAAAATAGGTATTTTGATCCCAAACATGCTATAAATTGGCCCAAGCATGTATCTTCCAGAGCCCATGGATTCAAGTTGGATTTGAAACACTCAGTTGTTTCTGTTCTTGAAAGAGAAGAAATCTCCAGAGTCTGAAAAGGACTGACTTGTCTTGCCAAGTCTCTAGGGCAGCCCTGTTACTCAATCCCCTGGTCCAGACTTGGACCTCCCTAGTAACCCCAAGAGCCTGTGCTACATCAGGAGTCTGGGACGGATCCTTGAAAAACCAAGTTCCTGGCTCTCTAAAGCTCTCCATGCTCAGCACGGATGGCCTGCCCATCCTTGAGTAGATCACTGTGGCTAGCAGAACTGGGGACATTTATTATGACTTTGCCTTAACCACACTCACAGACATGGTTCTCGTGTGTGTGTGTGTGTGTGTGTGTGTGTGTGTGTGTGTGTGCGTTTTAATATATCTTTACTAGAGGCCTGGTGCACAAAATTTGTGCAGGGGGAAGAGGGCGGGTGGAATGTCCCTCAGCCCAGCCTGCTCCCTCTCCAATCTGGGACCCTTTGAGGGATGTCCAACTGCCTGTTTAGGCCTGATCCAGGTAGGGACTGCTGGCTCCCAACTGCTCATCTGCCTGCCTTCCTGATTGCCCCTAACTGCTTCTGCCTGCCAGCCTGATCACTCCCTAACCACTCCTCTGCCAGCCTGATTGATGCCTACCTGTTTCCCTGCCAGCCTGTTTGCCTCTACCTGCCCTCCCCTGCAGGCCTGGTCACCCTTACCTGCCCTCCCCTGCAGGCCTGGTGATCCCTAACTGCACTCACTTGCAGGCCTGGATCTCCCCCAACTGCCTTTCCCTGAAGGCACGGTCACCCCCAACTTCCCTCCTCTGCTGCCTGGTCACCTCTGTGCCCTCCCTTGCAGGCCTGGTGCCTGCCACCTGCTCTACCCTGCTGGCCATCTTGTGGTGGCCATCTTGTGTTCACATGGGGGCAGGATCTTGTAACCACATGGGAACAGCCATCTTGTATGTTAGAGTGACAGTCAATTTGCATATCACTCTTTTATTAGATAGGATAGAGGCCTGGTGCACAAGTGGGGGCCAGCTGATTTGCTTGAAGGATGTTCTGGATCAGGGTGGGGGTTTCCTTGGGGTGTGGGGTGGCCTGGGCGAGGGGCCTGTGGTGGTTTGCAAGCCAGCCACACCCCCAGGTGACTCAAGTGGAGGCCCTGGTATCTGGGATTTATTTATTTCCTACAATTGAAACTTTGTAGCCTGGAGTGGAGCCAAACCTTCTGCTCACACAGTCATTGAAACTTTGTTATCTTAAGCAGAGGCCTGGACTGGCCAGGGTTTGCAGAAAGCTTGGCTTCCTCCATCACCAGGGATAACCCAAGCCTCCCTCCTACTCTCTCTGTGGCCGTAGCCATCTTGGTTGTGTTACTTTGCATACTTGCTCTGATTGGCTGGTGGGCGTGGTTTGTGGGTGTAGTGGAGGTATGGTCAATTTGCATATTGCTTTTTTATTAGATAGGATTGTTGAAAGTATTATAGATGTCCATTTTTTCCCCCTCTGACTTCCTCCACCCTGCTCCCACTGGCCCCAGGCCTTCACAACATTATTGTCTGTGTTCATATATTATGTGTATATGCATATTCTCATCATTTTTTTTATTAATACTCAACTGAGGATATTTTTTCCATTGATATGTTAGAGTGAGTGGAAGGGTGGTAGTAAAGGAGAGAGAATAAGAGGGATAGAAGGAGGAAAGGAGAGTGAGAAGGAGGGAGGGAGTGGGGAGAGAGAGAGAGAGAGAGAGAGAGAGAGAGAGAGAGAGAGAGAGAGAGAGAAGAGGAGAGAGACATCAATTGGTAGCCTTCACACCAGGTATGTCTGGGCCAAAGCTCTAACCACTAACAAACACTGGCCAGGGGCCTCCTGGGTTTTCATACCAGGATAACGGTGGGGGGAGCAGACAAAGTGATAAATAGATGCTCTACAGTTTACTACAGTGACTGCTGATGTTATAAAGTAACATTTCACTACCTTGCCTGACATTTTAATGACATATTTTACTTGCCGAATCCAGACAACACCTCGAGTCCGAATCCTATCTGGGGGTAGATACTTGCAAGTAAACAACGCAGATCCGGGTGATACAGCCAATTACACCTGTGCTGCCAGCAACATTGCAGGAAAGACTACAAGAGACTTTATTCTCACTGTCAACGGTAAGAAAAAGTAATCATAGGTTCACAATTTAAAAATTTAGTCAAGGACATTCAAGTAGATAATAATCTTTTTAATGGGTATAATTCTTACAGTTCCTAATTCTTTAGAAAAAGACAATATGTAGTACTTGTATTGTAGCCATATTCAACTAACTCAATTTCAAAAAAATAATTAAAGACATATTACTCTAGCTTAGAGAATAATATATGCACAATTGTCACCAGCATATCCTAACGTTTCGTGTCATTCAGATCAGAGTCATTGAAGAAGTTAAGACACTAAATTTCCAAATGACACGTGGCCCATTATTTAGGTCACTTTTTAAAATATTTTTTTTTATTGATTTCAGAGAGGAAGGAAGAAGGGAAGAGAGATGGAAACTTCAATGATGAGAGAGAATCATTGATCAGCTGCCCCTGGCATACCCCCACAACTCAGCATGTGCCTTGACTGGGAATCGAACCCTGACCTCCTGGTCCATAGGGGCACTCAGCCTCTGAGCCATGACTTTATTGATGTTGGTGTTTTTAGTGTACATGTACTAGACAAACCGCTGTTGAATTTCAATTTTATCGAACATAAAATCTAAACGCTAAACTTTGCCAAGCTTGAGGAAGATAATACAGACTTTCCCCCAAAACATTCCCTTTGGATTTTTAATGTATGAAACTTTGCAGGATATTTGGTGACCCACACAACTAATATCTCTACTACCAAAATTAAAATTCAGGTTCCCTATTCCCATATGCATTTGATGATTAATAAAATGCATGCTCTGAGACTTGCATGATTAATCACAGATGTGCTTTTTGTTAAAACAGCCCACTTTCTGTTCTTCATTCAAAGTGAAGTGGTGCCAATGTTAACATTCTCTGACCATTATTTGGCCGAAGAGAAATAAGAAATATCATCTTTAATTTGCATCAGACTAACGCTGATTTTTATGTAAGCCTCTCTTATAGAAAGCCAGATTCCACACACCATATAAGGGATTTAAACTCCCCCCTCCCCACATCTACACTTGATTTTTTAAACACAAATATCTTGAATAACATTTTAGGAATAAAACCCCAATTCTATTTATACTAAGCTGAATTAGCTGTGGGCAAAGTTATAGCTGTGACTCAAAGCTCACCTGGGGTTACGGCTTCGAAGTCAGAGTTCAGGCTGTGTTATTGACATCAATGAAGCCTTCCATATGCACCTCTCGTGCAGTTCCTCCCAACATCAGGAGTGGCCCCCAGAGTCTTGTCATCCATCTAAACAAGTCAACCGTGTTGGAATGCTTTGCTGAAGGCGTGCCAACCCCGAGGATAACGTGGAGAAAGGACGGGGCTGTTCTCTCCGGGAATCACGCAAGGTAAGAGTTCTGGAAACGGGTGGCAAACCACTGTTAAGAACTGAAATACAAATCCTAAATCTTTTGTCCCGTGCGTTATTTTGATCTTGGTATATGAAGAGCGAGTCTCTTCAGCCTTAATATGAGAACCAAGCTACCGTATTTTAAAAGCATAATTCCTAAGACTCACATCCAAAATGTAACAGCGATCCTCCTTCCAAGACCACAAGCCCATCTGCTGGGCACCTTTGCAGCACAGCCCTCGACTCCACAGCTTCTTGGCAATTTCTGACGCAGGAAAAAGACTGGAGACGGGTTCAACCAAGTCTTGAAAAGTAGTGCTCGAGGTCAAAATGTGAGTCATCAGAACGGGCTGACTCCAGGGACGTCACTGTGATCCTTCTTGCAGATATTCCATCTTGGAAAACGGATTCCTTCACATCCAGGCAGCACAGGTCACCGATGCGGGGCGGTATTTGTGTATGGCCACCAATGTCGCCGGGACCGACCGCAGGCGGATAGACTTACAGGTCCATGGTAAGTACGCATCTGTGAACAGCATCCAGTCCTGGGGTCACATATTCTTGGATATCCTAAACCGGTAAGGGCTTAAAGACCTTCGTAGCCCTCGCCGGAGGCTCAGTGGTTAGAGCACTGGCCTGCAAACTGAAGGGTCCCGGATTCGATTCCAGTCAAAGGCAGGTGTACCTCAGTTGCAGGTTCAGTCCCTGGCCCCGATGTGTTTCTCTCACATCAGTATTTCTCTCAGTGTCTCTCCCTCTCCCTCCCATTCTGTCTAAAAATCACTGGGAAAAATATGTCCTCGGGTGAGAACTAACCAAAAAAAATGAAAAATAAAAAAGTGAAATACACATATTTTGCCAAGACCAGTTTGGCTCAGTGGATAGAGCTTCGGCCTGCAGACTGAAAGGTCCCAGGTTTGATTCCGGTCAAGGGCATATACCTTGCTTGTGGGCACAACTCCAATTGGGGGCGTGCAGGAGGCGGCTGATCGATGTCTCTCTCTCATCGATGTTTCTGACTTTCTATCCCTCTCCCTTTCTCCTGTAAAAAATCAATCAAAAAATATGTTAAAAAAAAAAAAAGAAATATACATATTTTTAAAAAGACTTTGCTATCCAAGGCTATTGACATGTATTACACTATATAGGCAGTCCTTGGGTTACGTTGGACTCAGCATAGTACATCATTTCATGGTTACATGGCCATCTCCTGTTTATTTATTAAAAAAAAAAATGTCCCATCATTTCAACATAGGTACATATGTGCTTTATGTTTTTTATTATTTACCACAAGTAAAGGTCAGGAATTGTTACCTTTCTTTTAAATATTTTTTTACTGTTTCACATCATTACTGCTGTGTATGTGCGCCAGGTGATTGTCGTAAGTGCTCAGTGTGGGCTCTGACTTACGGCAAAAATCATGTGACCTCGCAAATCGCCTTACGTCGTGCCGTAGGAACGGGTCTCTGGTGTAACCTGAGGACCTACTGTGCTATGACTAGGCAAGACCCAGGTTTTCTCCTCACTATGAATGGCTCCATCACAACACTATTTGAATGCACACGGTGGTATTGCTTTTGTAACTATGGGGCACGATGCCAATGATGAATTTTGCTTGGGCAGAAATACTTCAGAGAGCATAGCATTTGCTGAGTGTTTCCCTCTTATTTGGTGGCCGTTTCAGTTCCTCCGTCTATTGCTCTGGGCCCCACAAACATCACTGTAACGGTGAATGTTCAGACGACTCTGGCTTGCGAGGCTACCGGAATACCAAAGCCATCCATCAGCTGGAGGAAAAATGGACACCTTCTCAATGTGGATCAAAACCAGAATTCCTACAGGTAAGAAATCATTTCACTGAAAAAAATCCCACCTTCTATTTAGAAAAATATTTAAAAGAGAATTAAGATTTCTATCTAGCTATGAAAACAAGTAACTTAAAGTATGAAGCATTACCTAATGTATGGAAAGTATTCCTTTTTTTTCTTTATATGGAATTAGTTTTCCAACCCAAAATCTTTTTTTTAATCATACATGCAATCTTTCTATCTGAAGCCTGTTAGTGAGGTCTATGGGAGGAGATTTCTGTTCTGCTGGTTTTTTTGTGTGTGGTGTTTTTGGTTTGGTTGTGTGGGGTTTTTATTGTTTTGTTTTGTTTTTAGCACCTTTGGGCATTTCATAAAGATAAAGGATGATCGCATCATTTGGTACAAAAGAATAATTATTCCTTAAAAACAATTCAAGCCGGAACCGGTTTGGCTCAGTGGATAGAGCATCGGCCTGCGGACTGAAGGGTCCCAGGTTCGATGCTGGTCAGAAGCATTTACCTTGGTTGCAGGCACATCTCCAGTGCGGGGCGTGCAGGAGGCGGCTGATTGATGTCTCTCTCTCATTGATGTTTCTGACTTTCTATCCCTCTCTCTTCCTCTCTGTAAAAAATTAATAAAATATATTTTTAAAAAAAATTTTTTTAAAGCAATTCAAGTTTCAGTTGTCTAATAAAGGTCAAATTTTATACCTTGAAACACAACTTAGGTATTTGGCAGCATGTTTGGAAGGAAAAACAGCATTTTTTCTCCTTTTTTTTTTTTTTTTTTTTTTTGCATTTTCTGGGTTTACTACCATACCTCATAATATGGCAGTGTGTTATTTTTCAAGTTTACATGTAAGTCACTAGGAATTTCTGATGCTTTAGACGAGCATCAATTAATCTAATAATTATCTTTTCAAATGATTTGCAGTAGTACCTAAAAGAAAGTTCTTTTTGAAAAAATCTTTGACAAAAATCAATTCTAATGCTTCAAGAAATATGAAACTAGGAGTATTTCTCTTGAACTGCTATTGCTTCCCTCTCTCCGCCTTTGAATCTTTTGAAATTGTGTTTTAGTGACTTAAGGGAAAATGTACAATGCCCTTGGATTAAAAAACATATATGTCAAGTACATTTCCAGTCACATTGTTTCTATACTGCCAATGCACAATTTGAAGTAAAAAAAAAAATTAAAAAAAAAGATGTTCTTATTTAGGTTTACTTTAAATAATGTATGCATGTTTCCTAAGCCTCCTAAACACTTTAGTTTCAAATAGGTTGGAAGAAAAAGACTTACTAATATATGTACTGTGCATCTCCAAGGTACCCAACACAGGTAAGGAGGCATGTGAAATAGGGAAAGGTACAAGACAGACTGGTAATTACCCATCTGTCAATGGAAATAACCGAACACCAACCCGCAAAGTTATTGGTGAAATGTAAAGATCATTGATGTGCAGCATATTTAAGAAGGTGCCAGGGATGTACTCAATGCTCAGTAAACAGTGGTCCTCATCAGTATGGTCTTTGCACTGTATTCACTCAGAAGGGCACGGTTGATCATGATAGAAGCATCCTGAAAATGCAAGACTCTCCCTTCAGACAATCCTTGTACCCACTGCTAATAGGATTGAGGCCCTATTAACTGACTGCCATAGGAACTTCAAGTCTGACACCTAAAGTATCCAGAGAAATGATGCTCATTGTAACACGAGGAAAGTTCCATTTCCCTCAGTTCATAACATGGTACCCTGTTGAACCCATGGGAAACATTTATGTAAACGGATACATAGTATCTCATGGCTTTACAATCTTTCTTCTAGGCTTCTTTCCTCAGGGTCACTAGTGATTATTTCCCCTTCCGTGGATGACACTGCCACCTATGAGTGCACCGTGACAAACGATGCTGGAGAGGACAAGAGAACCGTAGATCTCACTGTCCAAGGTAGAGCTGGCTTAATGTGTGGAGGGAAAGTTACGCTGATGTCATTCATCCTTCCAGTCCTATCCCTCTCACTTACCATTTCCTTTCCGTGTAAAACAGTGGTTCTCAACCTTCCGAAGGCCACGACCCTTGCATACAGTTCCTCATGTGGTGGTGACCCCCAACCATGAGATTTTGCATCATGATGTAAATATCTGCATTTTTCGATGGTCTTAGGCAACCCCTGTGAAAGGGTCGTTCGACCCCCAAAGGGGCCGCGACCCACAGGTTGAGAACCACTGGTGTAGAAAGAGAAAAAATGTATGATAATACTTTGGAAATCTGGAAGCGCTGAAAACATGGCGTTTCCCTTTTTGTGTGTATTGTTATTGTTGTTTTAGTTCCACCTTCCATAGCAGATGAGCCTACGGACTTCCTAGTAACCAAACACACCCCAACAATAATTACCTGTACGGCATCAGGAGTTCCATTTCCCTCAATTCACTGGATGAAAAATGGTATAAGACTGCTTCCCAGGGGGGATGGCTACAGAATTCAGCCCTCAGGTAAGATGGAGTTCCATAATCACACACTTGTCAATTGCGGTAATTATGAATGGATGGCCTCGCCTGGCTTTTTTTTTGCACCAAAATAAAAGAATAAATTATTTCTGGAATTAGGAAGCGGGGAAATAATTCAATGAGAGTTTGAAGAGGATCTGGGGAAAGGAAGAGAGAAAAAGTATAAAAACAAAATAACAGTATCTAAGACTGACCTGAATATAATAACCAGGATCACTGGAATGTTATGGGCATAGTTATTAAACCTAAAGTTGAACAAATTCAATGGTTGACTTTGAGAGAACCGCATTTATTTTTATTTTGAAATATAATAAATATTTATTGTTTAGATTATTACACTTGTTCCTCTTTTTTCCCCCATAGCTCCCCTCTACCCGGTTCCCACCCCTTCCTCTGCCCTTACCCCCCATCCACTGTCCTCATCCATAAGTATATGATTTTTGTCCAATCTCTTCCCGCAGCCTTCCCTACCCTTTTCCCCCCAAAGAATTGTCAGGCCACTTCCTTTCTATGACCATAAATTTTTTATATTCACCAGTTTATCCTGTTCATCAGATTTTTTATTCACTTGATATTTTATATTCACTTGTTGATTGATATGTATTTGTTGTTCATAATTTTTATCTTTAACTTTTTCTTCTTCCTCTTCTTAAAAAGTACCTTTCAGCATTTCATATAATACTGGCTTGGTAGTGATGAATTCCCTCAGCTTTTTCTTATCTGTGAAGCTCTTTATCTGCCTTTCAATTCTGAATGATACCTTTGCTGGGCAGACTAATCTTGGTTGTAGGTTTTTGCTATTCATCACTTTGAATATTTTTTGCCAATCCCATCTGGCCTGCATAGTTTCTGTTGAGAAATCAGCTGACAATTGTATGGGTGCTCCCTTGTAGGTAATTAACTGTTTTTCTCTTGCTGCTTTTAATATTCTCTCATTGTCTTTTGCTCTTGGCATTTTAATTAAGATTTGTCTTGGTGTGGTCCTCTTTGGATTCCTTTTGTTTGGGGTTCTGTGCGCTTCTTGGACTTGTCTATTTCTTTCACCAGGTGGGGGGAGTTTTCAGTCATTATTTCTTCAAATAGGTTTTCAGTATCTTACTCTCTCTCTTCTTCTGGCACCCCCATCATTCTGATGTTGGTACGCTTGAAGTTGTACCAGAGACTCCTCTGCCTTCCGCCATTCCTCTGAGTCTCAGTGTGCTTTTTTCTTTCCTTCTAGTTGTAGGATTTCCACTCAGGCAGCTTTCCTGTGGTTCTGGATGATGTCTGTTTTGTCTTTTAGTTGTAGTTTTGACATTTTTGTGGAAGGCAGCAGTCTAGGTGTTTACCAATGCCACCATCTTGGTTTCTCTCCCACATTTTTTTCATTGGCCAAATAGAATAGCTATTTATTTAAAGAACAGTTGGTGCCTAAAATAAACTATATTCACCATGTAGTTTTGGATGATAAAGTCAATAGGGATCATTGCTTTCAGTTTATAATTTAGCAGGTTAGGCTGGATGATAAATGCTATAATGGATACTTTTTGAGGGTGGTAGCCATCATTTATAAAACTTAAGTACTAAAAATATATAGTATTGCCAAAACCGGTTTGGCTCAGTGGATAGAGCATCAGCCTGTGGACTGAAAGGTCCCAGGTTTGATTCTGGTCAAGGGCATGTACCTTGGTTGCGGGCACATACCCAGTAGGGGGTGTGCAGGAGGCAGCTGATCAATGTTTCTCTCTCATCGATGTTTCTAGCTCTCTATCCCTCTCCCTTCCTCTCTGTAAAAAAATCAATAAAATATATTTTTAAAAAATGTATAGTATTAAAGAGAGAGGAAAAATAATCCACTTACTTGAAAGTATAGGTGGTTCACATTGGTGCTTCTGAAAAACTCATCCTGCATCAGGGAGGTGCACTGGGGATAAAACAAAGCAACAACTAATATCCAGGGGCTTTATGATTGTGTGCATATTATTCTGCATATTGTTGTTTATTTCTTCACTAGAAGGGAAATAATGGAAGGTTTATTCTTGGGGTGGAACTTGGCTTTCAAAGCAAAGTATTTCACTGTCTCAGAAACCTGTAGAGGTTCATAACAATTACAATCATAAAATATACATTAATTATCCATCAGCACAAGGTTTCGTGCTAAAAAAAAGTTTGGAACTTTCTTCTAATGTTAAACAGAGTTACCACATGACTCAGCAACTCCATTCCTAGGTATCTACTCAGAAATGAAAACGTATGTCCACACAAATATTTGTTTGCAAATGTTCATACAGTATAATTCATAATAGCCAAAAGTAGAAACAATTCATTTGTCTATCACCTGGTAAATGTGTATCATCCATGCTATGGTTTCCTATTTCATAATAAAGTGAAACAAAAACGATTGCCACATGCTACAACAGGTGAAATTCAAAAACTACGCTCACAGTGAAAGATGTCGGACACAAGTGACTTCTGTATGAGTCCCTCCTATGAAATGTTCCAAAAGGCAAATATATACAGAAAGTAGAGCAGTGGTTGCCTACGGCTGGGTTGGGAGTGAGGAGTGACTGTAAATGGGATGAGATTTCTTTTTAGGAAAATGCAAATATTCTAAAATTAGATTATGATTAACTATACTAAAATTTTTGAAGTGTACATCTAAACGGGCGAATTTCATGATATGTAAATATTGCCTCAATAAAGCTGCCAATAATGATTTTAAATATACTTTGCTAGGCCCTTCAGGGGGCACAGGTATGAATATACGCCAAGCAGCACTATGCTGTGGGGACGAAAACACAAAAATCAGGGAACTGCCGTTTATTGAACCAGAAATACAGGGATGCACTATGCATGGAAACTTTTCTTTCTTTTTAGGAGCAGTTGAAATATTTGCCACTGAATTGAGCCATGCTGGAAGGTACACGTGCATCGCCAGGAATGCGGCTGGTTCTGCACATCGACACGTGACCCTTCACGTCCAGGGTATGGAAGACTATTGACTCGTTAAACACTTGATGTTGTTTTTTTGTTCTGTTTTGTCAGGTATATTCTAGAGCTGTGAACCACAGTAATAATGTTAAGGATAAGAAAGCCTGGTAGATCGTCTGAAATACACTAAAGAAAACACACAGCCCTAGCTGGTTTGGCTCAGTGGATAGAGTGTCAGCCTGCTGACTGAAGGGTCCCGGGTTCGATTCCGGCCAAGGGCACATGCCTGGGTTGCAGTGGGGGGCGTGCAGGAGGCAGCCAATCAGTGATTCTCTCTCATCATTGATGTTTCTATCTCTCTCTCTCCTTCTCCCCTCCTCTCTTAAATCAATAAAGAAATATATTTTTTAAAAAAGAAAACACACAGATAATAAACCCCACAGAACAATTCCCACGTTATTTTTCTTACTGAATTTTTATAACCTGTTTTTATTTCTGGGTTTCTAATGGAAACTGGCTACAGTAGCAGCAAGACAAAAAACAAACAAACAAACAAAAAACTGTAATATGGCCAATGTTCACTTTTCCCTGGGACAGTCAAATCACTACAGTTTTGGAATTCTGAATCTGGGCATGTGTAACCTCATGGCTATTATACAGTGGTACCTCAAGATACGAGTTTAATTCTTTCCATAACCTTGAGGCATGGGAAACTATGAGACGCTCGAGTTGCGGTAAACTGGTGGGTCGTGTGGAGCCGACCGATCCGCGAGATTATTCCTATCTCAACTGTTGCTCGTATTTCAAAGCAAAAATTGCAAGCTCGACGACTCGTATCTCAAAAATCTCGTATGTTAGGACACTCATATCTCGTGGTACCACTGCCACCAATGAGTGGCATTGTTTATTTCTGTTGATTGGTACTTCTAGAGCCTCCAGCCATTCATCCTCAGCCAAGTGAACTGGACGTCATTCTGAACAATCCCATTCTGTTACCGTGTGAAGCAACGGGGACACCCAGTCCTTTCATCACTTGGCAAAAAGAAGGCATCAATGTCATCACTTCAGGTACCTACCGCAGTTCCTATCGAGAAAACCATGGCTATACGGTGCTTTCTGACTCAGAAGTCACTGTCACTTTTTAAATGAAAATAAAAATTCTTCTCACTCCGCTTTCCTTACTGTGATGTAGGCAGTGGCCACACAGTGCTTCCTGGTGGCGGCTTGCAGATCTCCAGAGCTGTGAGAGAGGATGCCGGCTCTTACATGTGTGTGGCTCAGAATCCAGCCGGTACAGCCTTGGGCAAGATCAAGCTAAATGTTCAAGGTACCCAAATCACAAATATGAATGTCTTCATTGCACAGATGCTGTAACCATGAATACCAAAATTCCTATGTCTAAAATAGTTGTCAGCACTCTTAGTTTATGTCATCTCTGACCCTTATGAAGAACAAATTTTGTTTTGGAGGTTTTTTTGGCATTGTTTGTATAAGAAAACTGAGGCATCTCATCCTATTTTGATATCCTGTGAACAGCTGTTTGGTGCTCTGTTTCATTTAAGGCAGTAGTCAGCAAACACTTTAGTCAAGAGAGCCGCAGTTTGCCGACCACTGATTTAAGGTGATTTTTAAAGACATTCTCTCCATAATTGAAACATTAGATTGCAATATCCACCTAAAAACCTATTATAATAGCAGTTAAACCAAGTTGATGGGAAGAAAATTGTTCTCAAGACAAGATGGTTTTTTTTTCCCCCATTTAACTGATATTTTCTTGATATAATTTCCATATCCTATGCATTGCCATTGTGAATTAAGTGCACTAAAAATAGGTTCTGAGCCACTGAATTTGCATTAGCTGATTTTGAATTTCCTTATAGCGTGATTTTCTTATGATGCATTAATTTTACTATAGTAAAGCTCACTTACCTGCAGATTGTAAATCTAATTTCTTTGTCTTTTTCAACAAATGTTTATTGGGCTGAATGGAAATACACTGAACATTACAGACATGATTCTTCCCTTATAGTCTGAAAACGAAGAAGAAAACTACCAAACAGATAATTATAAATTCTGATATATGCTATTCAGATGAAAAAAAAACAAAAGGCTGAGATGGAGGATAATGGGGAAACCTGGGGACCACTTCAGTGGTGGAAGTGCCTTGTTTGAGGGGGTCCCGTATGAGCTGAGACTTGATTAATGAGCTAGGCTGAGCCTGGAAAGGGGCAGAGTGTCTGAAAGAGGACATCACGTGCAATGGCCCAGCGGCATGAAGGAGGAAGAAAAGCAGCATGTCAGGGTGGCTAGACAGCGCTGAGTGAGGGGGAGGCTGGAAATGTGAGGGAGATCGGAAAAGAAGGCAGGGCCAGTGCAGGGAGGGCCAAAGACCGAAGGAAGGTCAGATTTCATTGTGTGTGCACTGGGAAGCCTTTAACCAGAACTCTGATTTGGTTTTAGGAGGAGCTCTTTTGCTGCTGTGTAGGTAACAGTTTAAAGAGAAAAGGCAAGCCGAGACCGGTTTGGCTCAGTGGATAGAGCGTCGGCCTGTGGACTGAAAGGTCCCAGGTTCGATTCCGGTCAGGGGCATGT
>PVJN01043290.1:0-17861 GCA_004026805.1 Lasiurus borealis | reverse complement strand
TTCTAGTGTCTTAATCTCCCATCAAAGCTTCCAATGCATCATGCTTTTGGAACATTGCCATTGAAGGCATTAAGTGCATTTGCCTTTTTTTTTTTTTTTTAGCAATACATGTTAAAATTAATATGCCTTGCCGAAACCGGTTTGGCTCAGAGGATAGAGCGTTGGCCTGGGGACTGAAGGGTCCCAGGTTCAATTCCTGTCAAGGGCATGTACCTTGGTTGCGGGCACATCCCCAGTAGACCCATGTCTCTCTCATAGATGTTTCCAACTCTCTATCCCTCTCCCTTCCTCTCTGTAAAAAAAATCAGTAAAATATATTTTTTAAAAATTAATATGCCTCAGAGTCCTGTGTAAAAAATATGACTATATTTTATTCATTCACATATTTATTAATTTATTTAAAATGTGACTGTTACGGTTATTATTGCCGCATCACAAAAGCAGGGGCTCACACAATCACTTCATTAGGCACTTGGCTTATGTGAGTCAGGGATTTGAACAGAGCACAACTGGTTGACTGATCTCTCTTCTACAATAGCTGGGGCCTCAGCTGAGAAAACTTGAACCCTGGGAGGTAACTCAATGTCTAGGGGCTGGAATCATTCAAAGCAGTGGTTCTCAACCGGTGGGTCGCGACCCCTTTGGGTGTCAAATGACCCTTTCATAGGGGTTGCCTAACACCATCAGAAAACACCTGTTTCCCATGGTCTTAGGAACCAACAGACCGTTCCTTGGTGTAGCAAAGTGTAGCAATGTAGTTTACTGTTGTTATATGAAGACTGTGACCCATGCTACACCACCATTCAAGACAAAATTTCATCTATTTGTCATTAGAAATAAATATTTCACAATATATAATTACATATTGTTTTTGTGATTAACCACTATGCTTTAATTATGTTCAATTTGTAACAATGAAAATACATCCTGCCTATCAGATATTTACATTACAGTTCATCACAGTAGCAAAATGACAGTGATGAAGTAGCAACGGAAATAATTTTATGGTTGGGGGTCACCACCCCATGAGGAGCTGTCTTAAAGGGTTGTGGCCTTAGGAAGGTTGAGAACCACTGGTCTAGGGGCTGGAATCATCCAAAGGTTTGTTCCCCATCTGTCTGGAGCCTCGGGGAGGGTGACTCCAAGACAAGGAATGTGGGACAGAGCGTGTTCACTTGTCTTTCTGTGTGGCCTGCCGCCCTCACAGGATGGTGTCCTTCAGGAGATGCACCAAGGGGCTATCTCCAGACAAGGGGGTGATGTGCCAGCACAGGCTACAAAACGGATAAACCACAAAAACATGTGGAGCGGATTAAGTCAAAGACAAAAGGAAAAATATTGCATGAGTCCACCTACATGAAGTAACTAGAATAAACAAGTTTATAAAGACCGGAAGTGGGTTAGTGGTTGCCAGAAGCTGAGCTATCAGAGGGAAGAAGGTAGAGTTACTGTTTTATGGGAACAGAGTTTCTAGCTGGAATGATGAAAAAGTAATGAAAATAGATAGTAGTTTGGATTGTACAACATTGTGAATGTGCTCAGCACAAAATAAATAAGTTGTAACTAGGTGAGGCAGCAGAGGTGCTAGTCACTGAACTTACTGTGGTAATCATTTTGCAATATGTAGCCATATTAATAATTAAATGTCAAATCTTTGTGTTGCACACCTAAAACTAATATAATGTTATGTATCAATTTTATCTGAAAAATTATTAAAATGGCAAATTTTATGATATATATGTACATATTTCATCACAATAAAAAAATCTCATTAGATCCACAGTTTTAAAGACAAGTTCACAGTACAGAGTGTGTGTGTGTGTGTGTGTGTGTGTGTGTGTGACAGAGAGAGAGAGAGAGAGAGAGAGAGAGAGAGAGAGAGAAACAGAAAGACAGAGAGACCAAGGGACAGAGACCTAGAGAGGGAAAGAGAGAGATTTTTGAGATTGGAAATATCCTTTATGCTGGTACTACAACAAAATAAGAGCAATACAAGACAGGAAAAAGCAATAGTGCAATCTCAGTTACAAGCATAAAGGCAAAAACATCTAAAGATTAATAACCCAATCCAAACAATATTATGTTTTAATATTTCAAACAAGTTTAGTATATTCTAGAAATGTTAGAAAAATTTGACTCAAGAAGCCGAATGTAATTCGCCACATTAAAAGATGAAAAAAAGAAAAACCATATTTGATTCTCTCAAAAGCTGCAGGGGGAAAACTTGGGGTATGCGATTCAACCCTTATTCTTCATTTAAAATTCTTGCGCCAGCTAGACAAACATACTATAAGAATGAGACTTTTTTTGCATTTTGATTCAAAACAAATCTGCTAGATTTCATCTATGTTGCTTGCAAATGAATTTTCACAAGAAGCGATGTGTTTGAATTATGCTTTTTTAATAACTTCAGACGATTATGAGGCAATGAGTAATTCTGATGAGCTGGTTGGGCGAAATGTTGAAAGATAGAGGAGGTTATAATCGGGAGGTTAATTAGCACACACGTGGGGAACAAATCCCACCTCTTAGGACAGCTAATCGCTGCCAGTGACTGATCCCCAACAACAAACATCTGCCCTACACTGAACTGCGCCCCCGCCCCCCAAATCTCACAGGCTGCTGCTGCCCTAACCCTCGGTGTAACTATATTTTGAAAGAGTGATTTTATGAGGTAATTAAAGTCCAAGAAGAGCTGAGTCCTAATCCGACTGAGGGTCATGCCCAATAGGAAGAGCGATCTCTCTCTCCATCTGAATGCATCAGGAAAAGGCCAGGTGAGGACACAGCGAGACCGGAAGAGAGCGCTTACCAAAAACTGAATCCACTGGCACCTTGACCTTGGATTTCCCGCCCTGCATAACCGTGAGAAAATCGATTTATATGGTTTAAGCCACCCCGTCTATGGTATTTTACTAAAGGTGTCTGAGGTAAGACAATATTCTTTTTTTTTTTTTTTTTTTTGGTAAAACCTATAGCATTTGCTGTCTGCCAGGACTTGATAAACATTAACTTAATAAATTGCCCTCTGTAGTAGTTACTATTTTGTTGTTGTTGTTGTTGCTTTTCATCCAAAGATATTTTTTCATTGTTTTTTGTTTTTAGAGAGAGTGGAAAGGGGTAGAGGGAGAGAGAGAAACATCTATGTGAGAGAGGTACATTGATTGGTTGCCTCCCACACATGCCCCAACTGGGGCCAGGGATAGAACCTGCAACCCAGATATCCCCCCCCCCCTCTCTCTCTCTCTCTCTCTCTCTCTCTCTCTCTCTATATATATATATATATATATACATACATATATATATATATATACATGTATGTATATATATATATATGTATATATATATATGTATATATATATATATATATAGTTGATTTTTAATAGAGAGAAAGGGAGAGGAATAGAGAGTTAGAAATATCGATGAGAGAGAGCCATCGATCAGCTGCCTCCTGCACATTCCCCACTGGAGATGTGCGTGCAACAAAGGTACATGCCCTTGACCGGAATCGAACCTGGGACCCTTCAGTCCGCAGGCTGATGCTCAATCCACTGAGCAAAACCGGCTAGGGCATCAGATATATGCTCTTGACCAGGAATCAAACCAGGGCAGTAATTAATATTATTAATCTCATTTTATAGATGAAGAAACTGAAACCTAGGGGAGTTAAGGAAGTTGAGCAAGATCCCTCAATGTTAAGATCCAGCATGAATCTTCTTTTGCTCTTCTCTCTTCCCGAGATTCATAGATCTCCTTGATTCCTCCCCCAAGACTTTCATCCACTCTTTCCAATTTTCCGTATCTCTGTGCCACACTTTAATTCTGTTTTTTAATCTTTCATATTGAAAGTATTACATACGTTCCCCTCTTTCCCCCACTGAGCATCTCCAGGCTGCCCCCATCCCCGCCCAGCCCCAGGCCCTCGCTGCTCCATTGTCTGTGCCCACGGGCCATGCATATATGCATGCAAGGATCTTGGATGGTTACGTCCCACCCACTCACCCTCCCCAGCTTTCCCTCTGAGATTCCACACTCTGTTCCATGCTTCCTTGTCTCTGGATCCACTCGGTTCATCAGTTTATTTTTTACTTAGATCCCGCATATGAGTGAGATCATGAGAGACTTGACTTTCTCTGACTGACTTATTTCACTTAACATGATGCTCTCCAGGTCTCTCCATGCTGCCTCAAAGGGTAAGAACGCCTTCTTTTTCACAGCTGCATAGTATTCCATGGTGTAAATGTACCACAGTTATTTTATCCACTCACCTACTGATGAGCACTTGGGCTGTTTGCAGATCTTAGCTATTGTAAAGTGTGCTGCTATGAACATAGGGGTGCATACATTCTTTCTGATTGGTGATTCTCTTTTCTTAAGATACATTCCTAGAAGTGGGGTCACTGGGTCAAATGGCAGTTCCATATTTAATTTTTTGAGGAAACTCCACACTGTTTTCTATAATGGCTGCACCAGCCTGCATTCCCACCAACAGTGTATGAGGGTCCCTTTTCTCCTCAGACTCGCCAGCATTTATCATTTGTTGATTTGTTGATGGTAACCATTCTGACAGGCATGAGGTGATACCTCATTGTTGTTTGTTTGTTTGTTTGTTTGTTTGTTTTAATATATTTTATTGATTTTTTACAGAGAGGAAGGGAGAGGGATAGAAAGTCAGAAACATGGATGAGAGAGAGACATCAATCAGCCACCTCCTGCACGCCCCCTACTGGTACCAAGATAGCGCCTGCAACCAAGGTACCTGCCCTTGACCGGAATCGAACCTGGGACCTTTCAGTCCACAGGCCTACGCTCTATCCACTGAGCCAAACCGGTCTCGGCTCATTGTCGTTTTATGGTAATTTGCATCTCTGTGATGATCAGTGACTGAGCATTTTTTATATATCTCTTGGACATCTGTATGTCCACTTTGGAGAAGCATCTGTTCAGGTCTTTTGCTCATTTTTTTTAATTAGATTGTTTGTCTTCCTTTTGTTAAGTTGTACAATTTCCTTACATATTTTTGGATGTCGACCTTTTATCGGATGTATCATTGCCAAATATGTTCTCCCAGAATCATAGACGATACATTTTTGTTTTAGGCTCTCTTTTTGTTTTGTTGATGGTTTCTTTTGCTGTGCACGTTTTAATTCTTCAAATCTCTTCTTTACCACATTAATTCTCTTCCTAGCTCTTCCATCAGAAATTTAAGGTATGTTTTGCTTCAAAAAAAGATTCATACCTGTATTTTCCTTTCTGAACGCTCTAGCTGATTCTTTCACATTTGCCTGCTCTTCTTCCCTATTTTCAAATCCTCCTTTTAAGCTCTTTTGTGGTCGTCATTTCTGTTACATTCTCCCTCTGACCATTGTGTTGTCAGGAGTTCCTGGGTGTGTAGCAGTGCCCTCCTGTGGCCTGCAGACCTGGCCGTCTCCTTCTGTGCTGTCTAATTCTGGATTGTGAGCTCATCTTCAGCAAGATTTACCCTGAGCTGCCCACCTGAACACGTATCTCTCCGGAAATGTTTGGTATCTCCTCTTGCCCGGCACCCCATAGGGATACAATGACCTGAGTCCACTATTCACAATGTGTCACACAGGGTGTCCCTAAAGGATATAACATTGATAAGACAGACAGCAGAGCGCAAGCCATAGTGATGAATTCCCTGGAAAAGTATTTTCCTCACCACATGCTGAGCATGAACTCAGACAGATAGAAATGTGTTTGTTGTCTCATAGTGCCAGCTTTCGATCTAAAGTGGTGGTTCTCAACCTTCCTAAGGCCGCGACCCTTTAATACAGCTCCTCATGTGGTGGTGACCCCCAACCATAAGATTATTTTTGTTGCTACTTCATCACTGTAATCTTCCAACTGTTATGAATCGTATCTGTGTTTTCCAATGGTCTTAGGTGACCCCTGTGAAAGTGTTGTGCGACCCCCAAAGGGGTCGCGACCCACAGGTTGAGAACCACTGATCTAAAGACTTATTCTTTCCCTTTTAAGACTTTTTCTTATAATTTACCTCTTGGATACATTTTACCTTTTCATTTTTCTTTCTTTCTATACCCACAAGAGTGGCATTCTTCCCCAGAGAGCCCCTCATTTTTTCGGGGATGTTTTTTGCAAGGGTGATGCGCTCGTTTCTTTCAGTGGACGAGCCAGAAAGGCCAGTATCTGGGGTCTGTTCTTTGTGCACACCCCGTTTCTCCGGAAAAGAATTTCCCGTGTGTTCTAAGTTGATGCCGGTGGAGGTGGGACAGGGAGCCGACGTGAGACTTTGGGGTGTCTTCGTTCTGTGAGGAGAGCGCACATTCCTGGGGCCTGGAGACCAGAGTGTCTGGTCCACCTTCCTTTGCTCTTCTCTCGTCCTGAGACTCCTAGATCTCCTTAGATATCTGTCATCTCTGAGGACCTAGCCCCTCAGAAAGTAGACTTCCAACTCTCCTTGCATTTCGGTCCCATTTCTCCCTGCGCTCTCCGTGGCATCTGGCTGTGTTCGATTCCTGAGCAGAGTGCCACACTGAGCGGCTTCAAGCAGCACCAAAGTATCGTCTATGAACCTGGAGGCCAGAAGAGAATGGCCTTGGCTGGGTGGTTCCTTCTGGGGTCACTGAGGGACCCTGGGTTCCCACCTCTCACCCTCAGGTGCTCCTCTACCTGCAGATGCTGTCCCTCACCCATGTCCCTCACAGCCCTCCCTCTGAGTGTCTGTCTCTGTGTGCTGACTCCCCTTTGCCATAGAACACGTGACGGTGGATGAGGTCTAATGACTTCATTTTAAATTGACTCTGTCAAGTCCCATCTCTCGGTAAGGTGGCATTTTGAGGGGCTGGGGTGAGGCTGCCGGCCTATCTTTTTTAGAGGGACACCTTCAGCTCATCACGTGACTGAGCCCAATCCTGAGCCCCTGGAGTTCTGCCGAGTGACCAGCCCATTTCCTCATTCTCATGCCGACCTGTCCCATACACAGAGGCACATGTATGTACACAGACACACACACAGAGAAACACACATGCAGAGATACATACACAGAAACACCAGAGAGACATTCATAGACAGAGACACACAGACATAGCTACACATACAGAGATACACTCAAACACATGCAAGTACACAGAGGCACATGTATATGCACAGACACACACACAGAAGCACACATGCAGAGATATATACACAGATACATAGAAACACCCAGAGAGACATGCACAGAGACACACAGACAATGCTACACATACAGAGATACACTCAAACACATGCAAACACACAAAGGCACAGGTATATGCACAGACACACACACACAGATAAACACACATGCAGAGCTACGTACACAGAAACACCCAGAGAGACAAGCATAGACAGACACACAGACAAAGCTACAGGTACAGAGATACACTCAAACACATGGAGGCACATGTATATACATGCACACATGTGGAGATATATACAGATACACAGAGAGACATGCATAGACACAGACACACAGATGCACATATAAACACAGAGAGACCCACAAACACAAGTATACCGACACCCACAAACACAGAGATACACGGAAACACAGAGAGATATACATAGAAAGAGACACACAGACATAGGTACACACACACACACACACACACATACACACACACACGTATACTTGGCATGTGGCTTTCTTTGGTCTGTCCGCTGCATACTCCCGCATCTGCTTCGCCTCTGCTCTCACTCTCCCTGCTTGTTTGAGCCCTGACAGTTACATCCTTGTGCAGTGGTTTCCGTGGGATTCGGGGAATACTCCCCCACTTTTAACTGAGACCCCCAGAGCCACACTCCCTGGGCCCGGAGCACCTCCAGGGACCTCTGCTACAAAGAAGACACCCTCACCTGAAATGGTGGCCTCTCAGGACCCTCACCGGCCGCTCTGAGCATGGCCTGGCTTGGACCAGAAACGCCTGTGACCCCGGACGTGAGGCCCTGCAGCCTGACCTAATTCCTGCCCGCTCCTCCCCCCGCTGATGTCTCTCTGTCCTTGTCCCTCGGGCCGGGCCTGCTGTTCAGCCTGTTTGTGTTCCACGACGAGGATTAACCTGTCGCTTTAAAAGAAAAAAAATAACAAGCCACCGAGTGACCTTCCTTAGGAACGGGTTGCTAAGTGGGTGTTTGTGCTGCAGACTGGCTGCCGCTTCCCGGGAGCCGCCCCGGCCCGCCCTCTGCTCAGCCTCTGCCTTCGGACCCTAAAGGATCCCCAGTGAGAGGGCCTCCTCCACCCCTGCACCCACAGAGCGGCGGGACCTGCCGGGGCTTGCACAGCTTCTCCAGGTAAATCAGCTCCCGCTCCCAGTCCCTCCACCCCCCGCCTCCCCCTGGGACTGAGCAGATTTAAGGAGGAGCCCGGTCAGGGGCTGTCTGCATGCTCCTTTCCAGAATGGAGAGCAGGGCTTGGCTGCTGGGATCAGAGCTCTGCCTGGAGCCGGTTTGCAGAAACGCCAGGTCAGCTCGCTCAGCCCCAGTGCCTGCCTCGGGTCCCGGTCCCGCAGCCACTCTGCCTGCTCCCTGGGACATCCGGGCCGGCCCGTTGCTTTCCAGTCGTCGGAGACATTTGCTGCATTTCTGGGCCTCTTTGCTCAAAGTGGTTCAAAGTGGTAATTATTTCAAGCTTCCCTTTTTTGGCCTTAGACAGAGAAGGGTTTGCAGCAGACAGAGGGCTGAGGATTGCTGGTCCTTCATCCCCCTTCCCCCCCAAACACACATACACACACACACACACACACACACACACACACACACACACGAAAATCTGGGAGCTGCGATGTAGACGGATTGCTTCCATCCGCTGCAAAGCGGTGCCGTGAGAAGCCAGTCAAGTCCAATGGGAGGTGCACGTATGATGTTACGTTTTGGGAGTAACTTCCGCAAGTAAACTGCAGCAGAAGGACGTGTCTCTGTGTGGCCCCTGGCGCTCACTGGCAGAATCATCCACCCAAACACGGATGGAGCATGACCTGTGCGCCAGGCAAAGTGCTAAGGCTTAAAGCACACACAGAGTGATTCGGATCGGGTCAGAGCACAGTTTAACAGGGCAAGGAGCCAGGTGCCAGGGGACATCTGTCAAAGGGACTCGTGTGCTTAAAACCCAGGAGGCCCTCGGTTCATCAAGCCAGTGCACGGGGCATAGACCACATAGCGCAACTCAGACACTTATATGCACTCTTTGAGGGTGATATACGTTATATCGAGCTGATTACATGAATCTCTGAAGCTATTTGTCACTGACCTTATACCCCGGGAAGCTAAGGCTGGAATAACTCATACAATGAGTTAATGAATTAAAGAAGGATGCAATGGCACCTACCGTATTTTCCGGCGTATAAGACGCCTGGGCATATAAGACGACCCCCGACTTTTCCAGTTAAAATATAGAGTTTGGGATATACCCGCCCTATAAGACGACACCCAGCGTATAAGATGACCCCCGACTTTTGAGAAGATTTTCCTGGGTTAAAATGTCACCTTAGCTGAAACTGGTTTGGCTCAGTGGATAGAGTGTTGGCCAGCGGACTGAAAAGTCCCAGGTTCGATTCCGGTCATAGGGCATGTACCTTGGTGGCGGGCACATCCCCAGTAGGGAGTGTGCAGGAGGCAGCTGGTAGATGTTTCTCTCTCATTGATGTTTCTAACTCTCTATCCCTCTCTCTTCCTCTCTGTAAAAAATCAATAAAATATTCTTTTTTAAAAAAAGTCATCTTAGACGCCAGATAATACGGTACCGGCCAGGGCTGCAGGCCCCAGCTCTGACAGGACGGGACAGAGAAGGTCAGCGCTGTCCTCAGGGAGAAAATGCTCAGTGTGTGAGGCGGGAAGGCTTCAGTCCTGTTGCCCCTGGACACAGAGAGGAAGCGGCCTGTGTGGGTGAGGCCTCCGACTGCACGTGCTTTACCATGTGGCCCTGATGCAACACTCTCCCCTCGAGGCAGGAATTAGGAGCACATACATGTTCCCAGACACAGAAATGCATCTCAGAGAGGCGAAGGCATGGCTCCAAGGGAACCCAGCTGGGGAGAGGGGCTGACTATGAGCCCAGGCCCCTGTGGTTATTTCCAGAGCCCACCCTCTGCCCCTGAGCCCACGTGTTCCCTGTGCCGGAGCAGGATGCACACGTATCGGTCAGGTTGTAAGCAGCCGAGAGTGAGCTGCAGACATTCTGCCCTTTCCCTGCACCTTCAGCCCTTTCTCCGGCAGCCTGCTGAGTCTGTCACTGGTCCTCTCAGGACTGACTCCCTGAGGACCCTCAGAGCTGCTCCATTTGTCTAGTGCAGCAGTTCTCAACCTTCCTAAGGCCGCGGCCCTTTAAGACAGCTCCTCATGTGGTGGTGACCCCCAACCATAAAATCATTTTTGTTGCTACTTCATGACTGTCATTTTGCTACTGTTATGAACTGTAATGTAAATATCTGATAGGCGGGATGTATTTTCATTGTTACAAATTGAACATAATTAAAGCATAGGGATTAATCACAAAAACAGTATGTAATTATATACTGTGAAATATTTATTTCTAATGACAAATAAATGAAATTTTGTCTTGAATCGTGGTGTAGCATGGGCAACAGTCTTCATATAACAATAGTAAACTACATTGCTACACTTTGCTACACCGAGGAGCGGTGTGTTGGTTCCCAAGACCATGGGGAATAGGTGTTTTCCGATGGTCTTAGGCAACCCCTGTGAAAGGGTCGTTCAACCCCCAAAGGGATCGCGACTCACAGGTTGAGAACCACTGGCCTAGATGAAGTATCAGTACTTGCCTTCAAAAATGTGTTCAGGCTGAAACTGGTTTGGCTCAGTGGATAGAGCGTCAGCCTGCAGACTGAAAGGTCCCAGGTTCGATTCCGGTCAAGGGCATGTATCTTGATTGTGGGCATATCCCCAGTAGGGGTTGTGCAGGAGGTGGCTGATCGATGTCTCTCTCTCTCATCGATGTTTCTAACTCTATCCCTCTCCCTTCCTCTCTTTTTCAAATCAATAAAAACATATCTAAAAATAGATAAGTGAGAATAAAAACGAATAAATGGTGAGGCAGATAGACCTAGAGTAGCTGGTGTGGGGAGAGGGGTGGGCGGGCAGGGGGAGGGACCTCTGGAGTAGCCTTGAGGTCAAAATCTGAATGTGACACTTACTACCTACAATCGTAGGCAAATCAAATAACCTTTCAGAGGCTGACCTCAGAGGAAACCTCGGTGTCCAGACACATAAACTGAGCCAGGTGCTACTAAGCCGGGAGTGTGGCAGTGAGGCCTAGCAATGACGTGTATCCGGAGAGCGCGCCAAATAAGTCTGCAGTAAATCAGGGCTCTAGTTTTGCTATCGCCAATAAAAATGTATTAATAAGCACTCAATTCATGTGCTGACAAGCTGTATATTGAAGCTGAGCAGTATTGATTTATCGTTGCTTAGCAGGAAGAGAAACAGTAAATTTTGTTGTCATCTGATTTCCTTCAAAAACTCATTCAAAGGTAATGATCGGGAAAGAATGAGAAGAAAAGATCAACCCCATGACATTTTTCATTTTCTGTTTCTTTTCCACAGATAACATGTTTTAATTTATGGAGAACCTTTACTTAGTTACCAAAATATTTCACAGTCCTTTTTTTTTTCCTCCCGGTTCATAATTGCCAGCATTGTTTATGAGAGTGTGTCTGTGTCCTTTAGAATTTGACTTTTACTGTCTGCCCCCTTGTGCTCCCTCGATGACCTCTCCACCCTTTTATTTGCTTTGCTGCTGTCCTCATGCCTCTTTCTCGATTTGCTGTAGCCTGTGACTAGTCTGGGTAGGAGACGATCAAATTTCAGGCGCTTTATTTCCCTTTAATGTGCTCATTCCCCATTAGGGTCAGTGAAACCTGGAGCACCCAGATCAGTGGTCGGCAAACTGCGGCTCTGTTGACCAAGTTTGCTGACCACTCACCTAGAGGAAGTGCTTCAATGACCACGTCTTTCTCTCTCTCTTGCTCGCTCTCTCTCTCTCTTTTTAATATATTTTATTGATTTTTCACAGAAAGGAAGGGAGAGAGAAGAAAGTCAGAAACATTGATGAGAGAGACATTGATCAGCCGCCTCCTGTACGCCCCACAGTGGAGATGCGCCCGCAAGCAAGGCACGTGCCCCCGACCGGAATCGAACCTGGGACTTTTCAGTCCACAGGCCGGCGCTCTATCCACTGAGCCAAACCAGTCTCGGCAACCACGTCTCAGTTCGTGTGTCAGGGAGGGCTTACAGCTTGTCAGCCCTGATGCTCCTCCCCCTGCGCTCAGCTCATCTCCACAGCAGCCCAAAGAGGACAGGGAAGTGTTGATAGGCCTCAGAATGTGGCCGTGGACACGCAGCCAACAGTGACTCATGTGAAAAATATTTGGGAAGAGTCTACTGTGTTCCCTAGTCCTAGGCTCTCGGGGTAAACAAAGAACAAATGTTCCTGTGGAAAACCAAGTCTTGTCCTCAGACAAGAGGAGAAGAAGGGAATGCAGCCAGCTGATTTTGTTGTCAGCTTACTACTGTCCTGGTCGGAAGAAATTATTGGTCTGTTGTTTAAATGACTAAAGACAGCAAGATACTTGTAAATTATCTAACAATAAACAACTTACAAGGGAGAAAAAAAAAAAAAGAACAAATGTTCCTATCCTCTTGTGGTTTATATTCTAACTAGAGGCCTGGTACATAAAATCCACGCACTGAGCGGGTGGGGAATCCCTCAGCTCGGGTTGCACCCTCTAGCAATTCTGGAGCCCTTGGGGGATGTCCAGCTGACGGCTTAGGCCCACTCACCAGCTGTGAGCTCAGTTTCTGGCTGAGTGGCGCTCCCTCTATGGGAGCATACTGGCTACCAATGGGCAGCTCCTGCATTGACCATCTGCCCCCTGGTGGTCAATGCGCATCATAGCGACCAGTTGTTCTGCTGTTGGGCCAAATTCGAGAGGATGCAGGCCAGGCCAAGGGACTGCTGTGGAGGGTGGAAAAGTTGAGCGGTGACTAGAAAGAAACCTGAGGCCCAGAGAGCTTCTTCTTCGGGAAGGGGGGCAGTTTCGGCGCTCTGTACACTGACAGGAATGAACCAGTAGAGCAGGAAGAAGTGACTGTCCGGGTGAAAGGGAGAAAGTGCCCTGACCACGGTCCTGGAGTGGGTGGGCAGTACGGAGCAGAGGCGCTGGCCCAGATGCCAGCAGGGACCGGCCACAGTGGCAAGTGGAAGCAGAGGAGGTGGCGGGACTCAGTGGGGAGGGGAAGAGAGGTGGAAACCTTCTCTCAGGGAAATGAGGACCAACGTCAAGGGCAGAGGCTAGGTGGGAAGGGGGAGGTTCGCAGGGAGGGAAGAAGCTGTGATGTAGCCTCCCATTGCTGGCTTCTTACCCGGGTCTTCTGACTCCCAGAGCGGAGCTCCCACCCGCTGCCCAGGAAGGTCAGGCTCATTGCCAAGTTAATGGGGACAGAGGGTCTGGCATCCCTCCTGCTTCCCCAGGGCTCCTTCCTACAGGCCCTGGGTCTGCGGGAACCGGTTCCTTCTGCACAGGACACCTACTCGGTGCGTGCACTCCTCTAACCACAGAGGTCAGTGAGCTACTTACCCATCGCAAGAAAGCTGTGCACTGGTGACCCTTTGTTCTTTGCCTGGCAGGCAGGAGCCATCGCAGCAGGATGGATCCCAAGGAGGAAAAAGTGAAGATAATCAGCGAGGTGAGCGGTGGCTGAGATCCCCCCGAGTCTGTGCTTGTGTGGGCAGGGCACTCAAATCACACGTGTTGGGGAGCGAGGGAGCAAGGCCCGCAACCAGCATCCGCTGCTGGGCCACTGCACACAGAGGGGGCATGTCAGGTGCATGATGGGGAGGGGATGCAGCTCTGAGGGCACGCTGGGGTGCCCCTAGTTGTCATCTTGCCCTGAATCCTGCCACCGCAGGGCTAGGGTACCACCTGCAGCTGCATCCAGCTCAGCTGACGTACACAGAAGGCCACAGACATTCAGAATGAAGGTGGCAATCGTAGATTATAACCACAAATCAAACCCTCCATCTCATGGAGTTCTATAGCTTCTAGGTCGTTGTGTACAAAAGATCATGAACACCAGCTGCACACGGAAGGAAAGCCGTCTCTAACTGGGAGACTGGAGCCTCCATCCAGAGATGTTATTCCTCCCAATCCTTGCCTCTCTCTTGGCTCCTGTATTCACTCACTGGAGACCACAGAGGCAGAAATGGAGACCGTAGGCTGTTTCCAAGAGCAATTCAAAACGCCTGAAGGAATATCAGATACAACCCCATCAAAACACCAGATAAGCCGAGACCAGTTTGGCTCAATGTATAGAGCATCGGCTTGCGGACTGAAAGGTCCCGGGTTCAATTCCAGTTGGGGGCATGTACCTTGTTTGCGGACACATCTCCACTGTGAGGTGTGCAGGAGGCGGCTGATCTATGTCTCTCTCTCATCAATGTTTCTGACTTTCTGTCTCTCTCCCTTCCTCTCTGCAAAAAATCAATAAAATATATTTAAAAAAAACCAACAACACCAGTTAAAACCACATCACGCTGCGTTCCCTTATTCACTCATGCAGCAAACATTTACTAATGTGCCTCTGGTCCCTGGGGAGGCAGCGGTGAATAAAACCCCGTGCCCTCCTGGAGGTCACATTTTAACTTTAAGTCCTACTGGGCTGCTTGTCATTGAGGAAGGATCAGATTCGCTCCTGAGCTGCTTTCATGACTGAGAAGCCAGAAAGAACCTAGACTTCTCAAAAGTCCATTGTAAGCCAACAAGAACTGAGACGTGTCTTGCCCTGGCCCATGCTGCTCAAAGGTCAGAGCATCAGCCTGCACACTGAAAGGTCGCAGGCTCGCTCCCCATGTGTAGGTGCTGGAGGCAACCAGTCCATGTGTCTTTTTCACATCAATGTTTCTCTCTCTCTCTCTCTCTCTCTCTCTCTCTCTCTCTCTCTCTCTCCCTCTCTCTCTCTTTCTCCCTCCTTCCCTCTCCCTTTTCCTCCCTTGATTCCACTCTCTAAAAAAGCAGTGGGAAAATATAGCCTCAGTTGACAAGAGAAAAACTTAGACTTGTCTAAGAGCCATATTTGCACACCTCAGTGATACCAGCATTGTATACCTAATCCAAGTTGGTGAGCTTTTTTAGCTAAGAGCACTGCCTACCTGGTGGGCACCGGAAGGACGAGGTCCAAGTGAGCCTGGTACCAAAGGGAGAGTCAGAGAAGAGAGATCCATTGTGTGGACCCAGGGAAAGCCTGCCACACCCGTTCCCTGGTTGGGACCTCTGACCTCTTCTGTCACTCAAGTTCCTGTCTTCTCTGCCCACACAAGCAGGGGCACTGACCGATGTGTAACTGGAACCCAGCCCAGCAACCTCCTTTGAACTCTAATGCCAGGGTCTTCTCCAGCATCTAGAAGGGTTCAGGAATCTGGAGAAGGTGCTGTGGCGTAAATTAATAAAGAGACTAGAAATAGAATATAAATTTGTAATCCATGGAGGGAGCCAAAGGAAGGCTTACCTTCAGTAACCAAGTTCTCTGAATCTCTGGACCCCTTGCTCTTTATTAACATAAATTGCCCTAAAGCAAAGTAGATATACATATCAAAGGTAAATGTTGGTATTCAGTAGGCATTGTCAGATTGGGGGAACTGCCTTCGGCTGTGTGACCAGCAGGAGGCAATAATAGGTAGATGAAAATGCCCTCAGCTGTCTGGTAACTGGCAATAACATATGCAGATCTTCAGTTTTGTGGGGAAATGCCTTTGGCCATTCCAGTAGACAATAATATGTATTCAGCCCTGTTGAAAGTAGAAACCTCAAGGTTCCATCAACCTTTTGATGAAACTTCTTGCATCTATGACTTGCTGGAATTAGCCTCCAGCAGAAATCTTCTACCATTAAAATGCACACTTTGAGTTCTGGGTTTGTTTCTGTATAAACATTTTTAAATTCCCCATTTTTTGAGAAAAATTCTAATAAATCTGGTGTCCCCGGGGAGAAGTTCTGACTTTATCTCGCGATTCCTTTTACCCTCAGTGGTGCTTGCTCCCCAGGGCGAAAAATTCTGGGACGAGAAAAGTTGAAAGCTTGACGCTTGAGAGCATTCAGCTCTCACAATTTATTGGCAAGGTAGCATGATGTGGTTTTATCTGGTGCTCCTTCACAACTTTAGAGAATGTAATGTGGAAGAAGCAAACAAAGTTTGCCATGTTAACGGATATCTCACTTTTCAAAAAGATCTGCTAAATTTTTCTTTAAGCCAAAACTTTTATGATGATTTAACTCGGGTCTTCATTATCCTCTGCCTGATGGTAAGACTGGGAGCAAAGAAGCCCAATTCTCGAAACCCTCAGTTGGTTCTGGGGTCACCCTGTGCTGGGGTCCTGCCTCCGGGCTAGCTCCCCTGCCCTGGCCGATTCGCTCCTGAGCTGCTTTCCTCTGATGACAACTTTTGAGGGCAGGGAGTGTCCTTGTGTCTCCAAGGCCAGGAACACAGTAAGTGCTCAATAAATGCCCTAGGCAGGAAGGAGCACTCAGGACAACAGAAGCGCCATCATCTCATTTACCATGTTTCCCTATGGATACGACTTTGGAAGGACACACCTAGTTTGAGTGGATGGGGATGGCCACTTTGGTTCCGTCCATTCACACCCACATTCAGTGCCTGGTGGCCCCAGGACTATATGGTGATTGTGACACCCCCAAATCACACCCCTGTTTCTTTTCATGACAACTCTTCCTTTGCGTTTGAACAAAGGAGTTCGTTGAAGATGACGAGGATGCAGATGTGGGAAGGAAGAAGAAGAAGACTTCCAAGACTCAGAGGCAAAAAGGAAAGAAACAGGTAGGGAGTGACAAGAAACACGGGTGGGTCTATCTGCAACAGCAGTTCTCAACCTGTGGGTCTCGACCCCTTTGGGGGTCGAACGGCCCTTTCACAGGGGTCGCCTAAGACTATTGGAAAACACCTATTTCCCATGGTCTTAGGAACCAACACACCACTCCTCGGTGTAGCAAAGTGTAGCAATGTAGTTTACTGTTGTCCTATGAAGACTGTTGCCCATGCTACACCACGATTCAAGACAAAATTTCATTTATTTGTAATTAGAAATAAATATTTGACAATATATAATTACATATTGTTTTTGTGATTAATCCCTATGCTTTAATTATGTTCCATTTGTAACAACGAAAATACATCCTGCATATTTACATGACAGTTCATAACAGTAGCAAAACTACAGTGATGAAGTTGCAAGGGAAATAATTTTATGGTTGGGGGTCACCACCCCATGAGGAGCTGTCAAGGGTCGAGGCCTTAGGAAGGTTGAGAACCGCTGGTCTGCAAACCACTGGCAGCCACGGGGAGCACTCATCCTCCTGGAGAGGCAGGGATGGGGTGGGTGGTCCCTCTGTAGCACCTGGTGTGGGACAGATGCCCTTCGCAGTGAAACCCCTGTTGGATGGGAATATTTTTTTCTATCATTTTCCCCCGGTCCCCTGGGAGAGGAGCCTAGGAAGGATGGAAAGAAGCTCGAATAGTGTGGTCCTCAAAGGTCCTGAGCTAAGGCGGGCGGTAGATGGCAGTGCAGGATTACAATATCCAGGAATCCCGCTTCTTTCTCCAATTCCCAGCCCCAATTCTGCCTCAGCCTGAGCGGCAGGCAGATTCCTGTCTCAGGGGGCGCTGGCTGTCCCTCCTGGTCTCCTGTCCCCGGAAAGGCTGTGGTTAGCTTCTCGCTTTCCTGCCACCTCGGCTGCTCCAGGTAAACAGACTCCCTGGGTCCGAGCGCCTGCCGGGTGCAGGGGGGGTTGTGGGGAAACCTCCGATGCCAGCTTGGAGAGGCGGGGGGGGGG
>PVJN01043289.1:0-17808 GCA_004026805.1 Lasiurus borealis | reverse complement strand
CAGGAGTTTGGGAAGGTGGACCCTGGCCTAGGTGGCCCACTGGTGCCTGACTTGGAGAAGCCCTCCCTAGATGTGTCCCCCATGGCACCTGTTGCATCCACACAGCCTTTAGACTATAATACGACTGTGAAACCTGCCAAGCCACCTGTGGTGGACAGGTCCTTGAAACCTGGAACATTGAACAACTCAGAAAGTGAGTTCTTTTGCTCATGTCCTCTTTCAGCTTAGCTGCAGCTAAACAGTGTGCCTGGGGGATTCTACCTAAGATTACCTCTGTGATCCCACTCATGAGGAGGTGGTCACATCTCCCATTTGATCAGTATTGCTAGACTGCATCCTGTCACACTGGCTGTATTATGAAAGTGGCCTTTTCTTAAGCCATATAATTTACCCTGACCTTGATCAGTTTTCTAAAGAACTAATAATATCATTGAAAGTCCCACCCTCAGCTTTAAAAGGGTTATACAGAGATTTGAAATGTTCAGTGAACTAGCGACTACTATTGGCCCTTGTAAAAGACACTTGAAATTTATTTTTTGCTGCTTTGTAGTGTGACAACTGACTTTAAAGGGGGACACTAATGAATTGTATTTCACCTGAAAACATTTCTGATCCTGAAAGAACTTAGTCAAGATGAATATTATATACTAGTGATCTGGTGCACAAAATTTGTGCATATTACAAGGAGATTAATTAGAGGAAATAATTTAATATTGCTATTTGCCTTTTCTCTATATTAGAAGTGTCAGAGATGAAAGAAAATTAGTAAAATGTATATGAAAACATTCCTTCTGTCAGAGTCTGGGCTCACTATTGGACCCAGAGTCAAGTTCCTGCCTACCCACATGCATTTCAACATCATGTGAGACCCAGACTTGGCTGGCCACCCCCCAATGGGCTAGATCCAGACCCGGCCAGTCCCACCCTTGTCAAGCCCTGCAGGGCAGGGGCCATAGCCTCAGGTCCCCTGTCCTGGTGCCAGGATGGGGTCCCCTGTGAAGCCCCACTGGCCCAGCACCAGAAGGGGAGCGCAGCCTCAGTTCCCCCATGAAGCCCCACTGGCGGGGTGCAGCCTCAGGTCCCCTGTCAAGCCCCGCTTGGGAGGTGTGCATCCTGAGTTCCCCCAACTCAGCACTGGGGGTGCACCTTGAGGTCCCCCATCAAGCCCTATTGGGCATGTCGTGTGGCCTGAGGTCCCTTGTGAAGCCCCACCTGGTGGGGGGGGGGTGCAGCCTGAGGTCCCCCTGCCTGGCACTGGGACGGGGGGAGCAGTCTGAGGTCCCTAGCCCAACACCAGGATGGGAAGAGCATCTTGAGGTCCCCCATCAAGCCCCACGGAGGTGGGAGAGGGCATAGCCTCAGGTCCCCTGGCCTGGCACTGGGGTGGGAGGTGTGGCTTGAGGTTCCCCAGCCTGACACCAGGATGGGGGGTGCAGCCTGAGGTCCCCTGGTCAAGCCCTGCAAGGTGAGGGTGTAGCATGAGGTCCCCTGTCAAGCTCTGCTGAGTGGGGAGGAGTAGCTCAGGTCCCTGCTGATTGCTCATTAAGGCTTCTTAAGGGAACTTGGCCTCATCTTTGTGATGGAGTGATGGTCAATTAGCATATTCCCTCTTTATTAGATAGAACAGTAGATGGTAATTCAGTCTAGCCATAAACACCATTGGCAGTCTTTCCTTCTCTCAGTAGTGATGGACAATCTGAGAAAATAACAATAGCTTCAAATTGATGAATATACCTTAATTACAGTCCCGGTGCATGAAATTTGTGCACGGGGTTTAGGGGTGTCCTTCAGCCCAGCCCGCTCCCTCTCCAATCTGGGACCTCTTGAGGAATATCCGACTGTCCGTTTAGGCCCAATCCAGGACTGCTGGCTCCCAACTGCTCACCTGCCTGCCTTCCTGATTGTCCCTAACTGATTCTGGCTGCCAGCCTGATCACCCCCTACCCACTCCCCTTCAGCCTGATTGATGCCTAATTTCTCCCACTCCTCTTCAGCCTGATTGATGCCTAATTTCTCCCCTGCCACCCTGTTTGCCCCCAGCTGCCCTCCCCTGCTGGCCTGATCACTCACAACTGCCCTCCCTTGCAGACCTGGTCCCTCCGAACTGCCCTCCCCTGCTAGCCATCTTGTGGTGGCCATTTTGTGTCCACATGGGGGCAGTCATCTTGTGTGTTGGAGTGATGGTCAATCTGCATATTACTCTTTTATTAGATAGAATAGAGGCCTGGTGCGTGGGTGGGGGCCGGCTCATTTGCCCTGAAGGGTGTCCCAGATCAGGATGGGGGTTCCCTTGGGGCATGGGGTGGCCTGGGCGAGGGGCCTGTGGTGGTTTGCAGGACGGCCATGCCCCCCAGTGACCCAAGCAGAGGCCCTGGTATCTGGGATTTATTTATCTTCTATAATTGAAACTTTGTAGCCTGGAGCAGAGCCAAACCTTCTGCTGCTCTGTGGCTGTAGCCATTGAAACTTTGTTGCCTTAAGCGGAGGTCTGGGCTGGCCAGGGTGTGCGGAAAGCTTAGCTTCCTCCATTGCCCAAGGCAACCCAAGCCTCCCCCCTGCTCTCTCTGTGACCATAGCCATCTTGAATGCTTGCTCCTGATTGGCTTGTGGGTATATCAGAGGTAGTCAATTTGCATATTACTCTTTTATTAGATAGTATTAGAATAGATCGTTTTGGGTATGAATATGCTTTCAAGTAGTCATTTAAGGAAGTCTGCTTTGCAGAAGATCCACTTAAAAATGAGATGTGAGTGGGCTAGGGCTGCTAGACTCTGAAGCTTGGCCTTTAGGGTTTTCCCCACATACTCTGCAGACTTATCTCTGACTACTGTTCCTTCATACATAGCCTATACTTTGTTCAAATTGGACTCTCATATTCCCAGAACAGTCCCTGGACTATCTTATCCAAAGAGGTTTGTTAACATTTGCCCTGAACTTAAAATCTCCTTTCTCTATCTCTGTCTTCCCTGATTTTCTTAATATTTTCCCAGATCGTCTCTTCAATAAAATTGATTCTATTCTTAAAACTCCCAGAGCTCTTATTATCTGTAGAGGTCATTACCTGATAGTATAGTCATTAGTCAATAACTAGATTTTAACTTTTTCTGGCTTAGGGCTTGAGTGTTACTCCTTTCTGTGTTCCCTGTGGACTGAGCACAGAGTCTGTTTGGTAAGTGATTATTGAATTGAAAGGACTGTGCCAAAACTTAATTCAGAATCCTCAGATACTGGCACCAGCCTGCTACGTGACTGTTTAGCTCCTGGTCTGACATTGTAACCTCTCCAGCGGTCCAGATCTTGCTTTTAAGTGTTCAGAAGCTGAACATCCTTTTTCACTATTTTTTTTCAAATGAAAATGTGACTGTGAAAGATACCCCCAGATTTTAGCCTGTTGGCTCTCTCACGGCTTTCTCCCTGGTGTTCAGGAACTGGGTCCATTCTTGGCTTTCTGAACCAGGCTTATAAACTGCTTTGCACATGCCTTTTATGAGGACAGAAGGATTTTTTTTGTTTTATCATTTTTGCTTTCTTCTAAATTAATAAATTTAGAAGTAAGTAGTTGTCTATATTACTTTGTTATCTAGAATATATCCTGGTGTGTTTCTTTGAAAGGCAAAACCTTTGATATTTTTATCATAAATAAAACAGATATTTAAGATAAAAGTTAATTGAATGAGGTTATTTTTTAATCCTTTTTATTAGATGATGACAGAATTCCTGAATAGCTCAGAAATATTATATATATATTATGTTACATATATATATATATATATATATATATATATATATATATATATTATTGATTTCAGAGAAGAAGGGAGAGGGAGAAAGAGATAGAAATGTAAGTGATGAGAAAGAATCACCGTTCGGCTGCCTCCTGCACACACACCCCCCGCCACCAGAGATCAAGCCCGCAACCAGACTGGAATCAAACCTGGGACCCCCCAGTCCACAGGCCGACACTCCATCCACTGAGCCAAACTGGCCAGTTATTTTAAGTAGTAGTTTACCCTTGTCTTAATTTGAATGGTTGAAGTCTCTCTCTCTTTTTTTTAAATACCTTTTTATTGATTTTTAGAGAGAGAGGAAAAGAGAGAGAAAGAAACATTGAGAAGAACATCATTTATCAGCTGTCTCCTGTACACCCCCAACTGAGGATGGAGCCTGTAACTCTGGTACATGCCCTGACTGGGAATTGAACCGTAACCTCTTGGTTCCTGGGTTGACATTCAACTGTTGAGCCACACCAGCAGGGCTGAAGCCTCTTTTCTTTTCTTGAAATCTTGTACTCCCATTCGCTATGGTCAGAGGTTGGAAAAGAGACTTTATAACCCTCTTCCTTCTGCCATTTAGGATGATGAGATGAAATTTTTCTCTCATTGCCTGAAGTTGGGGGCGAAGGTGACGTGGCAGTGATAGGGCATTGCTTTCCCAGGGTTGACAACTCTGTGTTCTTGGGAAATCTCTGCCCGTGATCTCAGATATTTCCCTTTTCTCCATTACAGCTCCTACAATTGATGGTCTGCGCCACATGGTGGTGCCCGGGAGGCTCTGCCCACAGTTTCTCCAACTAGCCAGTGCCAACACTGCACGGGGAGTAGAGACGTGTGGAATTCTCTGTGGGAAACTGGTAAAAACAAATGCTTTTCTGAGCTGAAACTTGTTTTATCCCCACCTTGGCCTCTTGTGGCTCTGAGAGAAGATAAACAGGGTCAGTTACTCTTTGTATCAATCCCTTTGTCCAAGGAACCATGGACAGCAGCATAATGCAATGTCACTTTGAATTTGGTGACCGTATCTGATTGATTTTCAGAGTCCCTTGAATTTAACTGATTATTTTAATGCTAATAGTAAGAAATATCTACTTTTACACTTGGTAGAAAGATCCATTCGTTATCTATATACCATTTTTCAAGCACCTACTTTATGGTAGGACCTGGGGGTATGAAACATATAAGACACATGTAATGTGTCCACAGAAAGAACCCAAGCACTTTGGTAAGGTAGGAGATACACACCAAAAGATAAGTAGCTTGCTGAATAGTATATACGATATAAGCACTGCTTTTCAGGTTAAGTACATAAGTAGAAGAAAGAACATTGAATGGAGGCTCTTACCGAACCCATTACAAAACCCTTTACTCAAATATGAATAAATGAATGAAGTGGAATAGATTTGGACTGAGCCTTAAAGGATGAGAAGTACTTAGAGAAACAGTGATAGGGAAACTACTTAAGACATGAGCAAAAGAAAAGAAATGGCACTGTATGCAGAGCTTCCCAGCAACCACCAGTAGACCCATTTCACTTCAGAGGAAATTCCCACAGGGCTGTGGGCATTTGTGACTTGGCAGAATGCCTCCAAGGGAATGCATATGAGCAGCCAAGGTTATGAACCGCAAGGTGGGGGACTCAGGAAGCAAGGTGTAGACTGGGGTGGGATGAGCCTACACTTATGTAGATGTTGAACTTTTCACTGCTGGGACAAAGTGGGGTTGCATAAGTGCCTGGGAATCATGATGAGCTGTTTTCTTCTTTGACAGATGAGGAATGAATTTACCATCACCCACGTTCTTATTCCCAAGCAAAGTGCTGGGTCCGATTATTGCAACACGGAGAATGAAGAAGAGCTTTTCCTCATACAGGATCAGCTAGGCCTCATCACGCTGGGCTGGATTCATGTAAGCAATGCCGAGTTCTCGGGTCAGTCTCTTCTCTCACGATGTTGTAAACACACTGCCAGTTTGTTTTCTTAGAGGAAAGTGAATCGCACTCAGAGTATTTAGATGATTGTGTCTTCTTCCCTTGGATGCACACTCGACTTCCCTAGCAAACTTGACTGCTTATGCTCCAGTATTGATATCTGGGAATTACTTAGGGCTTTAAAATATTTTAATTAATTATTATTTTTTAAAATAAAAATGAACTTGTTTTCCTGATGTCCCAGATTCCTTGTGAGTGTGAATGGTGATGGGATACTGGCCCAGAATATAAGTGGACACCGACTATGCTTACTTTATACATAGTCTATATGTTCCTAAAAGTAGATAGCTCAAAATATTTTAAACGAGCCAAGGAAATTAATTCAGATGTTTGCATTTGGTTTTTATTAAAGCAGCATGTACCTTTTTATAAACCAGAGGCTCACCAATATAGGTGGTTTTCGGGTGTCTGCATATCTTACGTAATCTTTTGGTAATTTTCAGATAAAATATAATTCTAAAGTTTTGTTTCTTAATTTTTTTTTTCTTTTCTTTTCAATTCCTCACTCTCACAGTCTGGGCTGCTTTTCATGTTGTGTGCCAAGGTTACATACGAACAAGTCATCTCACTTCAGGATTTGGGAAGATGACTCATACTTGTATGTTAGAATTTGGGAAATACTCACCTGGGAGGCAGTCCCATGTGCCTCTGTCCTTTATTCAGGTTAAGTACATAAATAGTTGCCTTCCATTGTGTATCCTCATTGGATAGAAAACTTGTTATGCCCAGCCGGGTGTAGTTCAGTGGTTGAGCGTCAGTCCAAGAACCAAGAGGTCACCAGTTCAATTCCCAGTCAGGGAATATGCCTGGGTTGTGGGCTCAATCCCCATTGTGGGTCATGCAAGAGGCAGCCAATCAATGATTCTCAATGTTGATGCTTCTGTCTCTCTCTTCCTCTCCCTTCCTCTCTGAAATCAATTAAAAAAATACATTAAAAAAAAACTTATTACTTATCTGCCAGAGGTTACAAATTTAAGTAAGATAAGATTCTGGTTTCATGAAGGATATTAGGCACATAGATAAGTTATAACTCTTCACATGAGACAGAATGGGTCAAGTGCCTTGAGGAGCAAAGAGAGCCCTGTGGAATTCAGAGGAGGGAAGGATCACTTGGTATGATTTACTAGAATTTTTACAAGATGGGCTAAGGGAGAGTTCTGTATGAAAGGGAAGGCATTGGAATCGACAGGTGGTGCCTGGAGCATTGAGTTTCCAGTTCGCTGGAGTTTATGGTTCATGCTAAGAAATGGTAATAGGTAAGCTTTAACAGGATACTTTGGGTAGACAAGCAGAATAGTTCTCCTTTTTTAGTAAGTACTAGTAAAGACTTTTAAAGGTTTTTTTTTCTCTATTTGTGATTCTTTTTTTGTTAACATAGTTGACATACTCATTTCAAATGTACAATATGAATTTACATTTTGAGTAGAGCAAACAATACTTTAGAAAAATTAAAATAAAGGCAGTTTTAAGATAAGTTGAGGAAGAGAGATTATTTCAGAGATTCGTGTGGTGATAAAATCTTATTATGAGAGGTAGAATGATGGCATTGTGCTTGGGTAGGAAGAGATGAATGTAGGATTTCAGAGGATGTGGGAAATGAGTAAGAGGATGAAGAATAAAAGCAGTGATGACTTAGAGATTTGGGGCCTGACTTGTGGGAGTGGCACTCATCATCTCAAAAGCAGAAACGGGCTCTAGGAGGAGAACTTATTTTGGAAGTGGGATGAATGGTGTTCAGCCTGAGCAAGTTGAATGGAAGATACTAGGGAGACAAATCAGTGGAGATAGTTATCAGGCTGTTGGAAATGTGGCTGGAGCTTGGGAGCAAGGCTAAAGCAGAAAGATCTGGGAACCTCTGCATGGAGCTGATTTTGGAAGCCTTGGAGCTGGAGGAGAGTGGGGAGCAGGAAAATATTTGTTGGAAGCCTCGGGGACCGGCTACCTAGAGGGACATAGGAAGTAGGCAGTAATGAAGCAAAGAGATGTCAGAGGAAAATGAGTGTGGTGCTAAGGCACAGAAACCAAAGGAGGAGGAACATTTTAAGAAGAACTTCAGGCCCAGCCTGTGTGGCTCAGTGATTGAGCATTGACCTATGAACCAGGAGGTCACAGTTAGATTCCTGGTCAGGGCACATGCCTGGGTTTTGGGCTGGATCCCCATTTTGGGGCATGCAGGAGGCAACCAATTTATGATTCTCATCATTGATGTTTCTCTCTCTCCCTTCCTCTCTGAAATCAATTAAAAAATATAAAAAAAAAAACACAACAGCACAGAAAAAGAAGAAATTTCAGGATGTTAACTATGTCACATACCTAGATGAGCCTGTTGGATTTGGGGAGTCACTGGTGACCCCAGTTGAGTGGATTTTAGGCAGCAGTGGGAGTAGATTATAAAGGCTGAAGGAGTAATGGGATGGAGGTTATGCTGATATGAAATGCACACTACATTTTTGAAGAGCCTAGTTCTAAAGGAAAGGAAAGGGGATTCCTGGTAGCTTTAGGAGTAGCCAGATCCAGAGCAGATTTGCTTGATTTATAGTTTAATATGAAGGACTTGAATATGAGTTTTGGTTTGATTTTGTTTTTTTTTAAACCTTTGCATTTGAAATATATATAAGAAAGTACATAAACTAAATTATGAACTATTTAGCAAACATCTATGTACACAAACTACAAGAAATAGACTATTGTTCAAGAAATAGAGCCTGGCTCATGTAGCTCAGCGGTAAGCATCGACCCATGAGCCAGAGGGGTCAGGGTTCAATTCCTAGTCATGTGACACATGCCTGGGTTTCGGGCTAGATCCCTAGAAAGAGGCATGCAAGAGGCAGCCAATTGATGATTCTCATCATTAATGTTTCTCACTCTCCCTTCCTCTGTCTGAAATCAATAATTTTTTTTTTTAAGAAATAGAACATTGCCAGAAACATGCTCCCACTCCTCACACCCTGTCTCCTGTCCAGTCACACTTCCTCATTATCCTGACTTTTCTTGGAAATCTTTGTCTTTCTTTATGGTTTTACCACTTAAGTGTATTCATAATGAGATATTTAGTTTTGCCTGGTTTTAAACTTTATGTAAATAGAATTATGTAATATATATTTTTTTGTGTCTGGCTTCTTTTGCTTAACATTTTTAAGGTTTGTTTCCCTTCTTGTCTGTTAACTGTCTGAATGTGTTTTTAACACCAGTGAGCCAATGGAGGAGATTTTAGAGGGCAGGAAAGATAGGTACTATGGAAGTAGGAAAATATCAAATCAAAACTAAACAAAGGACGTTCATCTTCATATGGGGGAGAAAATACTCATTCCTCTGAAACAGAATTAAAGGAGAGAAAGAAAAATATTTAAAAAAAAAATCCTGCTGAAACCGGTTTGGCTCAGTGGATAGAGCATCAGCCTTGGGACTGAAAGGTCCCAGGTTCGATTCTGGTCAGGGCATGTACCTTGGTTGCCGGCACATCCCCAGTAGGGAGCGTGCAGGAGGCGGCTGATCGATGTTTCTCTCTCATCGATGTTTCTAACTCTCTATCCCTCTCCCTTCCTCTCTGTAAAAATCAATAAAATATATTTTTTTTAGAAAAAATCCTCAGCCAAAGATAATGTTTTTTTATAATTGATTTTTAGAGAGAAAGAGCAACGTCGATGTGAGAGAGAAACATCAATCATTTGCCTCTCATACATGCCCTGACCAGGGATCAAATCCGAAACCTAAGTGTGTGCCCTGATTAGGAATCAATCCTACAACCTTTTGGCATATGGGGCAATGCTCCAACCAATCGAGCCACCTGGCCAAGGCAGAGAAATTTGTGAGGTTATATTTGGAGGGGTTGAGGGAAGTCAAGTTAGGTGATCTTGATTTCAACAAGTTTGGAGTCTAGAGTCACCATCCAGTGGGAAGGAGATGGGGGTTTAAGAAGTGGAGGAGCTGGGAGAAATTTAGAATAATTACTCTGTAGATTTCAGAAAGAACTTAACCACAAATCAATAAAAGGATTTCTAATATCAGTAAGCATCCAGGTTGAAACAAATTTAGATCCTCAATTCATAGCATTTCCCCATGATATTTCTGTACCATTCCTTTCTAACTTGGGATTAAAAATAAACAAAAGCAGACCATAGATGTGCTCAGATCTTACAATTGGCAAGAGGAAAATGCAAAAGATCCAACCTGCAACTCAGGTACGTACATGCCTTTGACCAGGAATGGAATGCTCTAACCACTGAGCACACCAGCTAGGGCAAGGCAAGGTTTTTTTATTTAGTTTAACAAAAGAAAATGCCAGTTCTCGGTATGGTCATGTATTGATCACCAGCTATTGTGGAACTCCAAGCCCAATATTCAAGGCTCTCCTTCACCTGACTTTGCTAACAGTGCTCTCCTGTGGCTGCTCTGCTCCCATCCAGGTGCCCAGCTGCCCTCAGTATCCACTCCCCTTGCTCATTTCTGTTCTTTTGCTGTATCAAAATTCAATCGTGAAGGGAAGGAGAGAGAGAAGGCATAGTAGTTAGAGGGAAACAGAGGCTCAGGGCAAGGTTTTTTTTTAATCCTCACCCAAGGATATATTTTCCATTGCTTTCCATTGGGAGGGAGAGGAAGAGAGGGAGAGAGAAGGAGAAAAATCATTATGAGAAAGACACACATCAACTAGTTGCTTCCCGCAAGAGCCCCAACTGGGGCTCAGATACACACCTGCCCTTGACCAGGAATGGAATACTCTAAGCACGGAGCACACCAGCCAGGGCAAGCAAGGTTTTTATTTAGTTTAACAATTATTTATTGAGCTCCTGATATGTGTCTCTATATTGTCTCTCCAGTTAACCCAGCCTTAAGTTGGAGGTCTGGATTGGCCTGTGTAGGCCTCATCTGTTCCCAGTTAGAATTCCTGGCTCTGAGAAGATTTGACTTTGGGTGGTGGGCACGTGATGCAGTGTACAGATCTTGTAACATATAAACTCACACCTGAAACCTATGTGTACATATTGACCAATGTTACCCCAATAAATTTAATTAAAACATAAGAATCTCTGGCTTAACCATGGGATAAAATGTGTTGGTACAGGCCATTTGTCCTTAGCAGTCTATAGGATCATATTATTACCAGGTAGAACTGTTTTTCCCATACAGTCACCAAAATCCATACCTGCCCTGTGAAGATCTGTGTATGGCTTTCCTGCCAGCATCCAGCTAACACATTCCTTCTACAGACCTCTTCCAAGTGTTCTGTGGAGTGGTGCTTCCCAGACAAGGTGGCACAGAAGAATCATTTAATGAGCTATTTATCATTTATTTATTTTTAATCCTCCCCCGAGAATATTTTTTCTATTGTTTTTTTTTTTTTTTTGAGAGAGTGGGAGGGAGGAGGAGTGGGGGAAGAGAGAGAAAAAGATTGCCTCCCACTTGCCCCCAACTAGGGCTACGGATTGAACCTGCAACTGAGGTACATGCCCTTGGCCTGCAATCATTTGGTCCATAGGCTAGCACTCTAGCCACTGAGCAAAACCAGCCAGGGCTAATAAGCTTTTTGAAAAAAGAAGTTTTTCTCAGGATGGATGTTTCTAGGGGTGGAGCACAGGGGCCTGTGCTTTTGACAAGCTCCTCAGGAGCTTCATTTTTTGCACGGCAGGTTTGAAAGTACTGGTCAAATATACTGATAGGTTTTCTGTGCTTTTCTCTTGGTGAAGGCTGGTGGACTTTTTGAGTCATTCTGGGCCTTTCTTTTTCTATTCTTGTTCTCTAAAATCACATCCCCTCAAAGGTGAACATATATTATTACCTGGTGGTTCATTTGTGTACAAAGAATGTGCTTAATTAAGCAATTAAATAATTGAGAACAAAAGAGATAAGCCGAATGTACATTTAGATGTTGTTCTAACATAACTTTCAATAACTTGATCCTTTTCCGAAACAAGACAGGTTCCTTTGTGTGACTTAACTGAAATCCTAGTCACTCCTGCCTTTTATATCCTTGGATGATATGCTTTAATCGCTGGAGAGCCATTTCTCCTTTTGCCTTAGAGCCCCAGACTCATGTTTGACCTTTTAACACATCTGTCAGGAAGAATTCATTCATCTAACAGTGATTAAGTCCTTGACTTCTACCATGTTGAAGTATTGTTGGGCACCTGTTCCATCTATTCCAGAACGGATGCCTCTCACTGTGCAGAGAGAGCCTGTGAGGAGTTAAATAAGTGTTGATGGTCAATTAGAAATTATGAGTCTCTTCACATACTCATATTAAACACCACTTGTTTACACTGCTGGAAAAGAAGTTCATTACTTATGAACCTCAGGTGTACCCCTTATGGCTGCAATGGTTTTGAACTTGAGAAGGAGACTGTGGCCAGCTAGCTCCTGAGAACTATTTGACTCTACCTTCCTGCATGGACCAGGGTTAACCGTGTATTCTAACTGAGTGTGTCTCTGACTTTTTTCCTCTTCTCAGACTCATCCCACACAGACTGCCTTCCTCTCCAGTGTTGACCTACACACTCACTGCTCCTATCAGTTGATGTTGCCGGAGTCAATAGCCATTGTTTGCTCCCCTAAATTCCAGGAGTAAGTACTAGGACATGGTTCAGGGGGGCATTACAAGGAGGCAGTGGGGGGAAACCTCAGAGGAAAAGGTCTGTATCGCTAAGACCTTATTCTCTATAAAATATATAGATTGTGGTATTAATTGGCTGCTCTAAGAGGCTTCTTTTAAATCTCATATCCTGATAAACCTGATATACTTATTTGAAAAGCTATCCAAGCAACAGCTTAGGTGCTTTTCTTTTCTTTCTTCTTCTTTTTTAAAATATACTTTTATTGATTTCAGAGAAGAAGGGGGAGAGAGAGAAAGAGAGAGAGAGATATCAATGATGAGAAAGAATCATTGATCAGCTGCCTCCTGCATGCCCCCTACTAAGGATTGAGTCCACGATCCAGGCATGTGACTAAAATCGAACCTGGGACCCTTCAGTCCACAGGCTGATGCTCTGTTCACTGAGCCAGACCAGCTAAGGCTAGGCGCTTTTCTAAGAAAAGGATATAAAAAATTGAAGTGTTTGACTTGAAGCAATAGGAATTTTAAGAGATTTTATGTTAGATTAGAGAATTTCAAAATCAAACATCTCAATGTTAACTTCTTTTTCATTCTAAATCCTGTTATTTACTGTGAATTTCCCTAGCAAACTAGTGTAGTGGTAGTGATGACTCATTCTCTAACTCTGATTCATTCACCAGAAAAGAGACTTACCAGCTAGTATACTTCTGAGGTGGTCTCAAAATGAGCTCTGCCCTGCTGTATGTGTGTGTGTTAGGGATTGGGGGGCCACATTTGGTTGATTCTGAGCCTGCTTTTTCTTTTTCCAGAACTGGATTCTTTAAACTAACTGACCATGGACTAGAGGAGATTTCTTCCTGTCGCCAGAAAGGATTTCATCCACATAGCAAGGATCCACCACTCTTCTGTGTATGTATCTATGTAGGATTCGGGGCTGTGCCTCAAGCAGAGAAGACAGTCAGAGCTGATGAGGTGCATTGCCTTTCTGACCCACAAAGAAGATTAACCTTATCACCTATCTTCCCAAATCTTCCTATTACATGGGAGGCAATGTGGGATGGAAACAGATTGGAGTCTTAGCTCTGCTACTTAAGAACCATGTGTCTTTGATCAGGCTACTTAACCTTCTTGCGCCTCAGCTTTCTACCTGTAAATGGGGATGATGATAATAATTCATACTTTATAGAGTTATTGAAAGGGTTAAATGAGATAATATGTAGAAAATACCTAGTGCAGTAAGCTGGCTTATTAACTTAGTTTTTTTCTTCATCAACATCAGTTGCTAAGCCTATCTATAAAAAGCCTACGCAATCATCTGACCATTTGACGGTCCGACTGGTAGCTATGATGCATAATGACTACCAGGGGGCAGGTACTCAATGCACCTGGAACTAGAGAGGAGGGACTTTGATTTTGGGGTGTATCACTCGAGAACCACCTCTCTCAATCTGGGACCCCTCAGGGGATGTCAGAGAGCTGGTTTTGGTCAGATCCCCACAGGCCAGGCTGAGGGACTTCACCTGTGCACGAATCCATGCACCATGCCTCTAGTACTTCAATAAAAGATCTGAAATTATAGGGAAAAAGCCATTTACAATAAGTAAAGTATATTTGATTCTGGAATTTTACTTAGATAATAGGGACTTTATGACGTTAGGCAGTTTTCCCCTAAGTTGAATTCTGTGAATAAAAAGTTTCAGTTGCTGTTAAGCTCAGTGTGTTGCAGTATGCCCTTCTAATCTAATGTGATAGTGTCACTCTGCTCCATGCTGGCCATGGAGTATTATTTCTTAGGGTTCACTGAAAAGTGACCAATATGGAAAAGAGACTCAGAACATTGTCATGAAAAGAGAAACTCCAGGGAGAATCTGAGAACTGGTTTTATTGTTAGAAGAACTGTTGTATAAAAAGATATTGAGTAAACTTTTTATGACTCTCAGAACTAGGAGTTAGATCTCTTGGAATGACAGTTTTTAGCTGAGAATGAGAACAACTTTCTGACAGATCTGTTAAAAAAAAATAGCTTAGTCTGTGGAATTGTGCACTTGAAACCTGTATGATTTGTTAACCAGTATCACCCCAATAAATTCAATAAAAAGGAAAAAAAATATTAGGTTAAAAACCCCAACAGTCCTGCTATTGCCTGGTCCTGTACAGTAAATATGCACACATTTTGAATAATGATCTTAAAGAAAAGTATAGGTTAGAAAAATAGGTTAGTCCACCTTGGAAAGTAATAAATGTCTAGGGGCCAGGATGTTAAAAAACAAAGGCTGTGCAATCCCCCCAAATGTCAGGTTTTTGGTTAAAAAGATTCCTTTTACATGTGCGAGTAGGAGTGCTTTATTATCTGGTTGACATAGTGACCCAAAAAAACGACAATAAAGTCAGAAATTCTTTTAGGTACACATATGCCTTTTGAATGACTCTAAAGTATGGATACACTTGAAAAATAAATGAGGATAGATAGGCCCACGTTGAAAGTAATGATTCCTAGATCTTTTACCAGAACCATCAGTTAAGTAGCAATCTGGCTTCTAAACTAGGAACCACTAGCCAGAATGAGCATTTTTAAGTAAGAAACTTTGAAAAATTACTTCAGAATGTTCCAGGACTTCCCCTTTCTTTCTTTTTCTCTGTTACAGAGCTGCAGCCATGTAACTGTTGTGGACAGAGCAGTGACCATCACAGACCTGCGATGAGATTTGACCCCAACACCTGTCAAGACCTCATCAGTGTACTGTAGCCCCTTAATTTAAACTTTCCATAAAGCTCTGGAAGTTTTTTTAGGCAGAATAGAAAGTGATTATCACCTGGGAGAGAACTCTTTCTATTTCTGGTTTGAAAAAAAATATTTGGATATATATTTTTAGGCAAATCTGGAAAAGAGCACGATCATGCTAAAACAACTTTTCAGTCTGCCTGAAATTAACTTGAAAAAAGGGTATAATGAACACTAATATACTCTTTGTTCTAGATTTACCAATTGTTAACATTTTTTTTTCTTTCAGCTCTCCTAATTTCTTTGCCAACTTGTTTATTGTTTACCTTTGGACTAATTACGGGCATCTTTTCAGAAATTTGGAAGCCATTCAGAAAACCTCTGGGTTTTCCTGTGGTTTATGGCAAAGTTAATAAAGCTTATTATGAGAGCCAAGGACAGCTCACTATGTCTGACCAGATGGTGAGCTTGACAATCCTGAAGGATGGTTTTGTTGGGAATTACTAATATGTTATTTAATAACTATTTCAAGATATTTTTTCCTGTACAATAAAAAGCAGTTAACTTATTTGTTCACCTGTGCTCGAGCAATCTGTTTGATCAAGCTTCATCTGAACAGGCTGACTAAAAGGTCTAGTTTTGGGAAATATGAAATTGGAGATGTACTGCTGTGCAAGTATGTCCAGTTCACCTTTAATTGTTCGGTGTTTTTTTTGCCTACCTGTTGCTATCAGCCATGGCTGTGAATTCACATCTGTGCATTTTGGTGCTGTCTCAACTTCTTCCCTATGTCCTAAAAGCTTTCAGGTGAAGATAATAGAGTCTTTATTTGGAGTTCCAGGGTATACTCCAAATAAATGGTTACATTTCCATGCCTCCCCACCCTACCAATTTTTTGTGTTGACTATTCTTTTCTGAGTTGGGCAATATTTAGGAAGATGTTTAAAGCTGCAATTGATTCTGTGCTTTTCTTTCTATGAGCTTGTGTTCTTAGGTGGCCTAAGGTATTGGTTGTAACCCCTAGGTTGTGGCAGAAGAGTAAAAAGTTTGGATAGGAAAGGAGTGGTTTCTTTTTATATCAAAATTCTGTGGTAGAGCCCTAATCGATTTGGCTCAGTGGATGAAAGGTCCCAGGTTCGATTCTGGTCAAGGGCATGTACCTTGGTTGTGGGCACATATCCAATAGGGAGTGTGCAGGAGGCAGCTGATCGATGTATCTCTCTCATGGATGTTTCTGACTCTCTGTCCCTCTCCCTTCCTCTTTGTAAAAAAATCAATAAAATATATATTTAAAAAAAATTCTCTGATGGAAGGTCTGCAAATATATAAAGTTTCCTTCATTTGAAAATGTTATGTCCTGAATATGTTCAGTCTTTATCACTTAGGTTAGTGGTCGCGGAACTTTTCCCCTAAAAGCCAACTCTTCTCTATTCTTCTTCTTCTATTGGGTTCTTAACCTGAAGAATATTGGAAGTTTTTTCTCCTGCAGTTTTAGCATGAGTAGGAGTGTGGGGCCAAGTGAGGAAAAGTGCCTCACCTGTCACTATACACCTTTCCATGGTGTGGCCCTGAGGCAGCCTGGACTGTTCCACCTTGCCCCAACAGTCCTGCTGTTGCCTGGTCCTGTACAGTAAATATGCACACATTTTGAATAATGATCTTAAAGTTTATACAATTTAAAAATAAGTCAATCATAGAAGGTTTCCTTCTGGAAGGTAAAATAAGGAAAGCATGATAAAATAATTGCATAATCATTTGTCTGGAATTTCAACATATTGTACAGAAGGAAATTTAGAACTTTAGATGCTTTAATTATTTAATAAGAAAGAATAAGAAGATATGAATTAAGCATTTGCTTCAAATTACAAAAAAGAATAATGAAATATATGAGGAAAGCCAAGAAGAGAGAAATATTAAAGCATATGTTACTGCATTTAAAAAATAGGAAAATTGATAGGTAAGTTCATAATGTCATTTAAAAACACACACACAATAAAACTGCCAAAGTCAGAAAAAAAAGCTAGAACAAGGATATACAACAAATGCATATTATAAGAAAGTTCTACATATAAGTGGGCTACTTAATTTGCTACACAATGAAATAGAAGACTTTCTAGTAAAAAAAAAATTATGTGTGTGAATGAAACCACAATTATCTTAAGTAAAAGACTAAAAAGTCAAAGTGGAAAAAAATCTGTAGGTATTATCTCCAGGTGCTTTTATGAGTGAATTCTTTCAAACTTTCAAGGAACAGATCATTCTTATGCCATTTTTTTATTGTAAAAAAATCAGATTATCTAAAATTTGCTATATTAATCTTTTTAAGAGTATAGTTCAGTAGTGTTAAGTTTATTCACATTATTGTGAAACCAATCACCAAAACTTTTTCATCTTGCAAAACTGAAACTCTGTACCCATTGAACAATAACTCCGTTTTCCTCCTTCCCTAGCCTCTGGCAACTACTCTTCTCTTTTCTGTCTCATAGAATTTGACTTCTTTAGATATTTCATATAAGTGGAATCACACAGTATTTATCTTTTTGTGACTTGCTTATTTTATTTAGTTAATGCCCCAGGATTCATCTGTATTGTAGCATGTAAAAATTTCCTTCTGAAGGCTGAATATTATTCCATTGTATGTATATAACATCTTTTGTTTATCCAGTCATCCCACAATTGAAAACTGGGTTGCACCCACTTCTGGTTATTGTGAATAGTGCTGCTGTGGACATGAATGTATAAATATCTCTTGCTGTTGTTGTTTTTTAAAATATTT
>PVJN01043288.1:5230-17962 GCA_004026805.1 Lasiurus borealis | reverse complement strand
TTTTTGGAATCCTGGCTTTCTGCTGAATATCTATGTGCCCTATAATAAGTTCCTTGACTTTTTTGCTTCACAATTCCCTTATCTATAAAACGGGAAAAATGTATTTTCTAAACCATGTTTGTTATAAGGGCTAAATGACACAATGCATATAGAGTGCTTGGCAGATTACTTATACATGAAAATGCTTCAATTAAGCTTGGTAAGTTTGAAGATGAAAATGATGGTCTTATAGCTCGGATTGTCTTCATATCTGTTAATTAATTCTTATATTTTTCACATTTTCATGAGAACCACAGAAAGATTAATTAAATTCAATCCCTGCTTTGAAGAACCTCCAGTCCTGGAGAGAAAATGGACAGTCAGTAAAATACAGGTTGATAGATTCCAGCTATATTTGATGGTGAGAAAAATATTCCTGAGGAGTGGAATAGGAACATCTGATTCAGAGTCAGGAATAAAGCAAGGTCTATGAACCACTCAAGGTTCTGATTTACAACTAATAGGACGTGACTCTGGTTAACTTAGGTAGATTTATCTAACATATTAGCGGGATATCAGGTAGCTCATGGAATCAGTTGAAAGGCCTGAAAGCCAAGTTAAAAATGAGTAGAACCAATCAAGGATGACTGGGCTAGGCATTCAGAAACACAAGCCATCAAATGAATGTTAATTGTGAACTGCTGTGATGGCCAGGATACTCTGGTGCACCCAGAAGTACCATTGCCCCTGAATATTATTTGCTACTATCACTGCAAAAAAAGTCTCTCAATTATCTGTGTGTGTGTGTGTGTGTGTGTGTGTGTGTGTGTGTGTGACCAACTTCAGAATTAACATTTCTGAAAAAAATCATGAATAAGGCAAGGAATGGATTTAAAAAATTTTTAATGTTGACAAAATTGCAGGTGTCCCCTTTTCCTCATCCTTTGCCCACTTGCACCAAACCCTGCCTCTTCCTCCTGTGATCTTCACCAAATTATTGTTTGTGTCCATGGAATATGCATATATGTTCCTTAGCTAATCCCTTTGCCTTCTTTATCTAGTCACCCCCACCAGTCTTTGTCCGCCATGTATTCTTTGTTGTAACTACTCAACTCTGCTGTTGTAGGGTGAAAGAAACCTTAGATAATATGTAATGAATGGTCATGGTTTATTCTAGTAAATCTTTATTTACAAAGACAGGTGGTGGGCCAGATTTTACTGTGGGACATAAGTGACAGACTCCTTTTAGCAGGCAAGTGTAGGTCATATAACTTTAGCTTCTAACTGTCAGGGGTCAGGGAAAATAAATAGCTGGAATTTGGGCTCCATTGTCATGGTAGTCAGGGACTTGTCTCCCACCAAGGTCCATAGAATGTTGATTATTGAATCCTCAGAAAGATTAGAAATTGCACATTCATAAATAGACAAATGCTCCCTATAGCTTTATGTTGGTTTCTCAACAAAAATCCACTGAAATTTTAATTTTTTATTATTATTGTTATTGAGAGTATTACAAAAGCCGCTCCTTATTTTTCCTCATTTCCCCCTCCCACCCAACTCCCACACCAGCCCAGGACTTCACTACATTATTGTCTGTGTCCATGAGCAATGCATATTATGCATATAAATTATTTGGCTAATCTCTGCCTCCCCTCAGTCTTCCTTCCCTCTGAGATTCATAACTCTGTTCCATGCTTCTATGCCTCTGGATTTATTTTGTTTGTCAGTTTATTCTGTTCATTAGATTCCATTTACAAGTGAGATCATGTGGTACTTGTCTTTCTCTGTCATGCTTACTTTGCTTAACATAATAATCTCCAGGTCATCCCATGCTGTCTTTTTTATAGCTGTACAGTATTCCATTGTGTATGGTGTAAAGGGGTGATCTAGTTTAATTTTTTGCATGTATTTGTCCAGTTTTCAAAACACCATTTATTGAGAAACTGTATTGACTCTGTTGGATGTTCTTTCTTCCTTTGTCAAATATTAATAGACCATAAAGATGTGGGTTGATTTCTAGGGTCTCTGATCTGCTCCATTTATCTACATGCCTGTTCTTATGCCAGTAGCAGGCTGTTTTGATTACAGTGGCTTTGTAGTATACTTTGATATTTGGTATTGTGATTCCTTTAACCTTGTTCTTCTTTCACAAGATTGCTGTGGCTATTCAGGGTCTTCTTTGGTTCCATAAAAATGTTTGGAATATTTGTTCTAGATCTGTGAAATATGTTGTTGGTACTTTAATAGGAATTGCACTGAATCTATATGTTGCTTTAGGTACTATGGACATTTGAAAGATGTTAATTCTTCCAATCTATAAACACGGTATACGCTTCCACTTATTTGTTTCTTAGCCTCTATTTCTTTTTCAATGTCCTATAGTTTTCCCAGAACAGGTATTTTACTTCCTTGATTAAGTTTATGCCAAGATATTTTTGTTGTTGTTGTTGTTGGAATGGTAAATGGGATTGTAGTTTTTTTGTTTTGTTTGTTTTTGTTTTTTAGTTTATTTTTATGATAGTTCTTTATTGGTGTATAAAAATGCCATCAATTTATATATGTTGATTTTGTATTCTACTACACTGCCAAATTAATTTATTAAATCTAGATCATTTTTGGTTGAGTCTTTAGTTTTCTTATGTACAACAGTATGTCATCTGCAAATAATGGCAATTCTTCCTATTCAATTTGGATAATCATGCAATAAAACCTTGGGACAGAATGTCGTTCTGTTTTGCAGTGGTTCTCAGGAAAATTTAAAAGATTACCATCGCTTGGGGCCCAACGCAAGACATTCTTATTTTATTAGTCTGAGGGTGGCAGTGGTTTCTGATCATTGGGAAGTTTGAGAGCCACTAGATAATGCAATACAAACAATCTTAAAAAGTCTACATGCAGTTCAGCCAACCATGCCCTATATTTTTTTAAGCAATAACCTTTCACAGTCTAATGAAATCTGGTCCTAGATTATCTGGACAATTGCCTCAATTTATCACTCCTTTTAGCTAGAACAGCATGATAACTGTTATTTATATCTAAAGACTGTTATGCTATCATTTCCATGAAAAAGTACTGTTCAGCTTTATTAATAGTAGTAGTAGTATTTTATTTTTTTGGCTAGGACCTCTGGCCATTAATTGGGGAAGGTACAGGGGAAGGGACATGGGGAACAAGGAGTAGCAGAGGCCTGAGACCAGTACCAGGCCCTACCCTCTATGCTGGTCATCGTCATAGCAGCAGCATGCCCAGCACCCGGCCTCTGGTGGCCTCCATCTTCAGGCTGCCTGCACAGGTGTGGGCCCTATTACACTGTTCAACATAGCAGCAGGTGGAGATTATCTGGTAGGTGACAAACTCTTAAAGGCAGCCACTCGGAGTGGACAGCATGCAGCCTTTGTTGATGACCAGGGCAAGGATAGGGACCATTCCTTACCTGTGAAGCACTGCTCGTCATTGCCAGAGATCATGGGGATGCCAGTGAATTCTGAAAAGTTGGTTAGATCATAAAAAGTAGAGTCCTTAGTGCCTGTCATGACCGGGCACAGAGCCATCACCAGGAGCAGTAGCCAATGGGCCTCCTAGAACTGCTGAATGACACTTTGCAGGCCCACAAGACTGTTGTCCCTCGCTCTGCCCTCTCAGAGTCAGCACTTAGAGTTCCCTTGGTTCACAAAGTCCCGTTTCCCTCTCAGGAGCTTCTTTGTGACCAAGGTTGTCAAGTCCTAGGGTTTCAGCAGCTTCCCTGAGACAGAGACAGCCAGTCGCTGCTGCCCAACAAGAATCTTTGTGGAGCGGAATGGGGTGACATCACAGACCCCTCTGGGTTCCACTGTCCACTCTAGAGGTGAGGTCATTGATGGGAGCGGGTGTCACAATCTAAATGGCAGGTTGGCCTGCCGACCTGCCAGGGAGTGAGGCCATTGCCACCCCACGTAAGTAGGAACCTGAGCCATCCTGGCCACTCAGTCATGGGCTCTGCTGGGTGCTGGGTGCTGCTTTTGCCCAGTGCCCATGGTGATCCCATTTCTCAGGAGGAGAAATGACACGTTCAGAGTCTTAGAGAAGTCTTCATTCCCATTTTCAGTGAAATTTTTAGTAAGCCAATTTAAGGTTAAGCCAAAATACCTTTAGCAAGTAAGAAGGTATTGAAGTTTCATCATATATAATACATGCATGATAGTATGTTAGTCAGCTATCACCATAATATGGTGATACAAATCACCCCAAAACTCAAATTTATCCTCATGCTCATGGACCTTTAAGTTGCCTGTAGTTTAGCTGACATAAACTAAAGCAGCTGCTTTAATCTGTGGGTTAGCTGAGCTAGACCCAAAGATGTGTGTTAAGGTCTGCTACATGTATCTTCATTCTGGGCCTAAGATGAAGGGTCAGTGGCATGCTCGTCTCATGATTGATCACAGGGTCTGAACCAAGCCTAACCTCCCAAGAGCACTTACAGCTTGTGTTCATGTCAAGTCCTCTCACAGTCTATTGGCCAAATGAAGTCTGACATTCATAGCATGGAGAACTAGTCCCTTTCTACAGTAGAAGGGGAAGATGAATCTGTATTTGCTGAAAGATAATCCCAACTATTATAGACAGTTAATCATTTACTATTAAAGGATTTTTATAGCTGGAAAATACCTTAGTGATTTTGTCCTGCTTCATTATTTTACAGGATAGACTAAGTCACAAAGATGTGAAGTGACTTACCCAAGCACACACCGCATGTCATATTTCTGTTTTACCAAATATTGAGTTTGAATAAGTTTGCACAGTTTGCTCACAGTAAGTTAAAAATATGAGAAAATGCATTAGACTCTTGGCATTCATAAGGCATAGGTTCTGAGACCATCATTAATCAACAAATTCATGAATGCCATAACAGCAAAACTCATCCGTATTAATTTCATAATGTAAAACAGACATTATTCTTTAGGAGAAAGCAAGAATGAGACTGAAAAGCCAGATTGATTTGTGATTACTCACTATGTAAGAGACATGCTTCCATGCGTTGTCTTTCAGCATATAGAATCCGAACATGTGTCTCAGTAAAATTACAAATTATCAAAATAAAAGTTGCTCCTTTCCATGGAAATATAGATACTGAACACAGTAAACATTAAATCCATAAATCCCCATGTATGTGATAGATATATATATATGAAAGATATTTAACTTTATGGGACATTAATTTTGTTGCTAAATTCTTTTTTTTTTCATCTATTTCTTTGTGAGTTACTCAGTGGAAATAAAAGATACTTACAGGAAACATTAAAATGAAGAGAGAATTAACATAAGATAGCCCTAATATTAGAAATATGAAGTCTTTCCATCTTTCAACAAATACTTGAGGACCTACCAAGTGTCAAATACTCTATTGTCTTTATTTCTGAGACCGTCTTTACTATCCCTCAAACTGTTAATAAATTTCCCCTGTTCAGGAACATTTTCCGGAGCCTAGGAGGATAGCTTTGTTCAAATGAGATAATAAAAGTGAAAGAAGTTTCTAGACGACAAATTGCTGTATAGCCATAAGATGGCATTATTGTGTAACAACAAGGTTCTGGTCTGACATCAAGCAAGTGATTTAAAAAAAATTATATTCCTCCTTGGAACTGCATTAAGTTAGATATTTTGGGATGGGTCATAAGTGGTTAAATTCAAGGTGATTCTGAGCTTCAGATCTGATGTAAAGGGAACATGAGACCAAAAGGAGTGATATCTATAGTATTGAATTTCTAGAGAAAAAAATATTTTAAAAAATATGGAGAAAGCAGTGTGAAGGAAAATTGTATTACCAATGATATTGTATAGAATGATAAAATAAGAAAACAGTATTGCATAAAGGAAGCCAGACACAAAAGTATACATATCATAAGAATTCATTTTTAAAACTCAGAAACAAGTATGTTTTGATTTAAAAGTCAGATCTATTTATCTTTGTAGGGAGTAGTAATTAACAAGGGCAGGAGCAGTTTGGGGGGTTCTGAGGAATGTTTTATATCTTGATCTGGATATGGGTTGCATTGATATGTTTCCTTAAGAAAGTGTATGGAACTATACATGTGTGACATACACAGTTTTCTGTGTGAATGCTGTACTTGAGTGAACTTTACAGTGAAATTTGAAAGATATTAAATAAAAATAATAAATAACAAATGCCCACTTTTCCAAGGACAGGAAGGACCTAACTCAGAATAAAAAGATGTAACTAAAAATATCATATTGCATTGTTCTCTTTTGGACATTTCACTATGGAGCCCTGAATACCTTATACAGTGGTACCTTGAGATACGAGTTTAATTTGTTCCGTAACCTTGAGGCGTGGGAAACTATGAGAAGCTCGAGTCGAGGTAAACTGGTGGGTCGTGTGCAGCCGGCCGATCCACACGATTACTCCTATCTCAAATGTTGCTCGTATTTCAGAGCAAAAATTGCTTGCTCGATGGCTCGTATTTCAAAAATCTCATATGTTAGGGCACTCGTATCTCAAGGTACCACTGTAATTAACTAGTATCGACCCTAAGATAAGTATGTGAGCACCATGCTCTCAAGGTTTTCTGAATTTACCTCCCTGGTGCTGGGACCAAAGTGCCATATGTCAACAGGTTGCTGCTAATGGGATAGCTGGAAGCTGCTTTCCTAGGGATTTCTTCTTTGTTCGGTTTCTTTAGTGCCAAGCCTCAGTGTTAATGTACTCAGATTCTTGCTGCCATTTGTACTGCATGAAGGAAAATGAGACAATGAAAGAAATGAAAGGAGTGAAAACAGGAAGAGAAACTAAAGAAATCTGATTTGAAGCAAAAGTGCCTTAATCATCTCTGTATTCAGACTCTAGAGATCAAGTATGTAATTCTGCAAGTTCAATCTTTATGCAACTTTCTCCTAATCGTTTGCAATCTCACTTGTATTTCTTCTATGGAAATAGTCAATAAATGTTTTTTTTTTTCTTTCATGTCAAGGTAAGGGAAATAACTCTACACTACCCACAGAGGGAAATAATAATACACTAATCCTCATCTCATCACCATACAGTTTTATCCTCCAAAGTGGAAGTTAGAGGGACAGATGCATAATCAGGGAACTTTTCCAGAATTATTTGTTCCCAAAAGAGACGTTTAGCTATAGCAGTATTATCAGCCTCTTCTATTTGTCATAATGTCATATGTAGTTGGGAAGATATAGTATAAGCATACATGGGATCCTGACAATTTAGGAAAAATAGACATTGAGGTCTTAGAATTAGTCTGTATTCTATGTAAAGATTTTCATGCAAGACTGGATCTTTAAATTTTTTCCTCGTGTTTGTGTGTGTGTGTGTGTGTGTGTGTGTGTGTGTGTGTGTGTGTTTGCCAATATAGCCGATATACATTGAGTGGCCAGATTATTATGAGCACCTGACATTTATAGGCAAATTAGCTTTATACTGTATCGTATGGGATATGGAAACCGAAGGTCTGTCCGAATACCATTGCTGTCTGCAGTTACCAAGATAAAACGTCTCCAATTCTCAAATGATCACAAGGATTGGACAGTCAAGCATTGGATAAAAAGCCGTGTAGGCTGATTAATCACATTTCTAGTTGCATCATGCAGATGGCAGAGTGGGAATTTCAGGGAAACAGCATGGAAGCATGCACCCCACATGCATCAGTACAACCCTTCAAGCTGGTAGGGACAGTGTTTTGGTTTGGGGCATGTTTACCTGGCATGATTTGAGCCCTTTAATTTGTGTGGAACAATGTCTGAACAGCACAACATACCTAAGTATCATTGCCGATCAAGTTCATCCTATCGTGTTGATGGTGTATCCCAATGGAGATGGCTTCTTCCAACAAGACAATGTGCCATGCCACGGTGCTGGTCTTGTGCAGTAGTGTTTTCAAGAGCACAGGGGAGACTTTACCTTGCTTAGGTGGCCCCCACCATCACCAGATCTCAATCCAATTGAGCATTTGTGGCAGCTGGTTCCACAATCATCAAATCTCACAGAACTGGACAGTGCTATTCATCAGGCATGGTGTCAGATTCCTCACATCACCTTTCAGCATCTCGTGGAGTCCATGCCAAAAAGAATCCCTGCAGTATTGCAGGCAAAAGGTTACTCAATAAAGTACTGATGCGGTGGTCATAATAATCTGACCACTCAGTGTATAATTCTACTGTTCACTTTTGAACTTGGTAGAATTAAGAAGTAAGAGGTCTGAAAAAAACTCCTTAAACATGTAAAGTTTTTTACATCTCATTTTAGAATGATTATATTGACCAGGGAAAAAATCCTCATGAATTTATTCATAGGCACAAAGCAGAGAAAAATGTGTTAAATTGAGAATGAAGTGAAATTTTCTATTGTGTTCCACTTTATTGCACTATTGAGACCATATAGGGGGAAAACTTTTATTTTGGTCGTCGATTATGTTTTTATTTAAATTCATTATATAGTAAGTTATTAATTTTCTAGAATTCACTTTTAAAACTTATTTATCTATGTAAAGAATATAATTCATCATTTATTTTCATAGATGTACCAGGAAACATTCTTATACATATATGCACTCATCAGTTAACCTAAATACTGAAAACATTTAAAAGTTTATTCTTAACCTTAAAGTTTTCCCCAGTTAAGTATCTAGTTCATTATCTGCTCTTGTACCTTCATCTACATTGATGGATCTGACTTATTTTATTGACTTCTGGATATCAGAAACCAGGTCAACTTTGCTTGTTTGTACAATGCTTAGTACAGCTCACATGGTTAATAAATACTATTTCTTGATAATGACAATGATGAAAACTATTACTTCACAACATTGTTGTGCCATGTATACTGGAGATAATCAACACTTTAAGAAGGGCAAATCTTGTACTAACATGTCATTTTCTCTCATCTCCCTTCACCAAATTTAACCTCTACATCATCATCTCTGTCATAGGTGCTCTTGTGTATTTCACTTTACAGCTTACCCCTCCTAAACACTACCTTCTCTTTCATGCTACTCTGTTCAAGTCGTTATATTCTGCCTGAGGTCTGTGTAATCTAAACTAATTCCTTCCTATTGTGAATATCTTTCAGTGGCTGGTTGTACTTTGCACAACACTAAGAGAATAATTGTGAGTCAAAAAGGGGGCCATTATTTCCACCAATCAGCCCAAAATAAAGTATCATTTGACTGCTGATGACAATTACCACCAGAGGCAGAGCTTGGAACTGCAAAAGATTAGTCCCATATAGTTGGTTTTAGGAGGCATTAAATGTTAATTTGTTGACTCTCAAACAGCCTCATTAAAACAATTATGAACAAAAATATCCTTATCCCACAATTCTGATTTTGAAACTATTTAAAACATGAACTGTTTAGTGACCAAGCCATTTGGATTAGACACCTAAACTAGCCCTTCATTTATATTTCCTGCTTTACATATAATTTCTTCCTTAATTCTTAGTTGTTGAGAACAGTAGGTGAAGGGATTGAATGAAGGGGACCTGTTTCAGTTCATTAATAAAAGAGTGTTTTGAAATGCATTAAATGTTTATTTCTGCCCATCAGTTTATCATCTGTATGTTCCTATTGCTAGTTCAAAGCACTGAGGAGTTGCACAGTGATTTACTTTTTATGAGAACCATTTCATACAGCATCATTTGCCTTATATCTTCACATTTTCAGATTCTTATAAATCTTTACAGTTCACATAGAGGTTAGCTTAAATTTTGCTTCAGATAAGAAATTGACTAGATATAAAATTCACATAATCTCAGAGTTAACTATAGATCAATACCCTGGATCTTTTTTCAAAGTAATTGAACATTTTTGTTTCCCAGGATAGCTGTTTACACACATTTCCATTCTTTACCATAGATGATACAACCTCTTCCATGTACAGGGTCTGTAGTATGCTTGTTAGCTATCTACCTAAACTTGTATTTTCATTATTGCCAAAGGGAAAACACTCTTATAGAGAAACCAATTTTATGCCTATAAGACTAATCTCACTTTGTAAATAATGCCCCTCTTAGTCTTTACTGGTTTTATGTTTCTTGGCTTTGTCATGTCACAAATTCTCTTCTCTAGGAATAGATTTTTTCCCCCTCTATATAGAATAGATGAGGTTTGGATAAAAGCAAAACTGTGATAGTGTAATTTTCCCAGAAACTATCTTTATCAGTTAGAATTTATTTTGGCTGAGTGTAACAGAGGCTCAAGGCTTTCACTAATGTAGAGATATATTTCTCTCTCCTTAAAAACCTAGGAGTTTGCAGCCATGCAGTTATGATGGCTCTGGTCATTCCTGCTTTCTAACCATATATCTTGTTATAGTGGGCCCTCATGCACGTGTTGCAAGATGGAGTTCCCACACCCATATTTCAAGGAGAATGGAAGAATGGGCAAGTGATTTGTACTTACTGTATTTTAGGAAAATTTCCTGGGAGCTGCCATATTTTACTTACACTTTTATTTCATTAGTGGCCCAGTGCACAACATTTTTGCACATTAAAAGGAGGACCCAGAGTCAAGTCCCCACCCACTCATAGGTGCCTCAAAATCACAAGAGACCCAGACCCGGCCCTCCTCCCCCATTGGGCTAGATCCAGACCTGGCCAGTCTCATCTTTATCAAGCCCTGCTGGGCAGGGGGTGTAGCCTCAGGTGCCCTGGTCCAGTGCCAGGATGGAGGGCGTGGCCTAAGTCCCCCAGCCCAGACTGTGGTGGGGCATGCCCTGAGGTACTCCATCAAGCCCTGCCAGGTAGAGGACACAGCCTGAGATCTCCTGTCAAGCCCCACTGGGTGGAGGGGGTGCATAGCCTGAAGTCTGCCATCAAGCCCCACCAGGCAGGAGGACACAGCCTCAGATACCCGGACCCGGCACTGGGAGGGGGGTGCAGGCTCAGGTCCCCTATAAAACCCCACTGGGCAGGGGCACAACCTGAGTTCCCCCAACCCAGCACTGGGGGTGCACCTTGAGGCCCCCTATCAAGCCCTGCTGGGTGGAGGGCACAGCCTGAGGTCCCCTGTCAAGCCCTGCCAGGTGGGGGACTCAACCTGAGGTCACCTGTGAAGCCCCAGGGATGCGGGGGAGGGCATAGCTTGAAGTCCCTGCTGATTGCTCATTAAGGCTCCTTCAGTGAACTTGGCCTCAGCTGTGGTTGCAGCTATCCTTGTGATGGAATGATGGTCATGACTGTCAGTTAGCATATTCCTTCTTTTAAAAATATATATTTTATTGACTTTTCAGAGAGGAAGGGAGAGGGATAGAAAGTCAGAGACATCGATGAGAGAGAGACATCGATCAGCCGCCTCCTGCACGCCCCCACTGGAGATGTGCCCACAAGCAAGGTACATGCCCCTGACCGGAATCGAACCTGGGACCCTTCAGCCGCACGCCAACGCTCTATCCACTGAGCCAAACCGGTCTCGGCAGCATATTCCTTCTTTATTGGATAGCGTTGGCCAGAAGTAATTCACATGACTACACCTAAAGCTGCAAGAGGGGCTGAGAAATCTTGTACGTATTTATTTCTGAATGTCATGCGCTCTGCCAAAAAGTTCACAGTGATGGAAAAAAGGAAGAATGATTATTGGAATAGAACATAGAAAAAAAAAAACACATGTTTTTTAATCAGGCTTAAGAATTATGTACAAAGGATAGCTATGTCTTACATAATTTTATGAACTCTGGCTTCCTGAATTCTGCCAATATAAAATATACATTTTTCATCATTTTCTCAATACCCACTTGTTCTATCTCTCCATGTCCTCAAAACAATTTTTTATTAATCAAATGTTGTCATACTCTTCCCCTTCTTTCCAAAAATCCACTGATTAGTCAGACATAATGATTAACTTTGTAGTCAAAGTGCTCCTAGATTATATATTCCCTACTTACTTACTTTAACTAAAGTTGTGTTGGTAAATTTTAACAGTCGAGACTGTTAACTTTAAGAGTGACCACTGTCAAGGATCTAAACCTAAAGATAAAATTATGACAAAGTACTAAAATTATAGGACATTTCATTTTCTGGACATGTAACATAGGCCTTGTGTATAATTAAAGAGCTTCTTATTTAGTAACACATACATGCCAGGCAGACTTTCAGTATTTCACATACATGATTTTACCCTCAGGAGAACCACATATTACAGAGGAGGAACTTGAGATGTAGAGAGAACAAATAACATCGCATGTTCACATAGGAAGTATATTCCAGGGCCTTTATGTTGGCCTAAGTTTTGAACTCCTGTCTGCTGCACAGCTTGCCTCTTAGACACTTCACATAAGATTCCCTATATTCAAGGATTATGTTCCCTCCTCCAGATACTGTTCTTCAGCAGCAAAAACAGAGAAACATATAAAACATTTAAAACATGTTGTATCTTCGACTACCATTGAATTTTAAATATATGCTTAGAATTTACAAGATAGTATCTTCATGTTCAATACCTGAAGAGGAAAAAGACTGATTCTATAAGATGCTTGGCAAAGCCAACTGGTAAAGGATCTTCTTAAGTGCTTGAGGAGCCCTGACTTAATTTTTGTCATTTGAAGTCCTACTCATTGCCCCGGCCTGCAGGGCAAGTCAACAGGAACGGCGGGGCGACGCACCTAAGAGAATGAGAAACAGACAGGGACACGAAGAATGGAGGCAAGACAAATGGTGTTCTGATCAAGCCTCAAAATTTTTATTCTTGGTGGCTCTTCTTATATACGCTCAGAGAGGGGAAGGGGAAGGAAGAAGGGGTCGAGGAGGTATGT